>JAQFYC010004804.1:0-16040 GCA_034694165.1 Tomocerus mixtus | reverse complement strand
AATTCTGTTTTCAAAATTCAAAAAAGTTGACGCGTTCGAAAGTTAGAGCGTGGACTTACTTACACACTTACACACTTACACACTTCCAGACAGCATTGCTCTTCTGATAATGTATCTGACGATACATAATAAAGGATGAGTGTGTCGCAACACACCGATAATAAAGTTAGCTACCTACGGGGCCTAGTAGGTTAATGCACCTGATTTTCTATGTACAATAAACCATTGTAAAACGAGTCTAACCAGGTGTCATTGATGCCATTAAACTACCAGCTTTGTGATAACTAGGTTAAATGGCGTATTGGAGTCATTTAGCATTAAGTTTTCATTAAATCTCACAGTGTCCCATATTTGTGGTAAATTGAGACATATTTTAATTCCTGAAGTCTATTACTTTCCAACAATAAATACCACATTTGCCATTGTTTCTATTCAAAAGGCTAGGGCAAGGGTATGACCGATTTACTAGTCCATTAGCTGGAACATAGTTCCCTGTTATGTACCAAATCTTACCGATTCTAGGAAGGAACTTCACTCCGGACTTAATATCGCATTGACTGAAAATGACCGAACCTATAAAAACCAAACAAACTTTAATGCGGGCATACGCAGTAAAGAAACGACAGCAGGGCACGCGATGTTTGGTCCGAGGTGATTTTCAGTCCGGTGTGATTTACCTTCCGAATACCACTTCACCGTTTGTCAACTCTACCAAAAGTTTGCGTCCGTGGACGAACAAAAATTTTATTAAAAAAGTTTTCTCAACTACTTAATAATAGCAATTATAGCATTTAAAAGTTTGTCATTATCTCCTATTTTTCTTCCGCGTTACCCCTTATTGCCTTGAAGCCTTTTTGAAACATTTGATCCTGAAAGAAACTAAGAAACTAAAACATTACTGTAAGTGGTGGTGGTATATTGGTTAGTTTATTATGGTTTGTCCGCATTGGCTGATTTATTTGCTTATTTTAGGGAAGAACTGTTGGGAAAGCCACGTGAGGGCAATCCTAAGGATATTGATTGGGAAAAGATTGCTGGATACAAAGGAAAGAAAGGTGAAGCGAGTGTTCCTGCTGCCGTCAAAATTCCGGTCGGCGAAGTTTTAGCCAAAGCCAAGAATTCAAATAAAATTAAAACTCTGCCTATTCGTCCGGATGATGATGATGATGATGATGATAGTGAAGAAGACAAAAACAGTTAGTCACATTTACATGAATTATATCTGTGACATAGAATATCTTGAACAGAGAGAAAAATATCTTATGCTTCTATTTTCATTGGTTGATATTTTAATATCAGCCAAAATTCATTTCACTGTCATGTCGTTTCAGCGTTTCATGCAACATAAGTACCTATATAATTATCTTCATAGTTGGCAAATGTTAATGGCCAATTATGATGGATATAATATAATGAATGTAATTTTTACATTTTATTTTTAGCTCGCCCCGCCCAAGTGATGTGTTATGTGACCAACTGGTCAGCCAAACGAGAAGGAGCTGGACGTTTCTCCATTGAAGACATCGATCCAAAATTATGCACTCAAGTTGTATACGCTTTCGCCAAACTTAAGGTAATTTTATTCCAAACCAAATAAAGTCGTTTTTTACTGTTTTTAAGAAGTATGTAAGTTAGTACCCTCCTGTAAAGTACTCTCAATGTTTAGTACCTCATACATATTAATTAATATGCTGCTAAATTCACTTTTTTCGGTAGGATAACAAATTGGCTCCTGGAGTGGATAATGACATTGGAGAAGACGGGACTTACAAAAGGTTACAGAAACTAAAGGAGAAAAACGCGGATTTGAAGATCATTTTAGCCTTAGGAGGATGGGCTTTCGGGGCAAAGCCTTTCAAGGATCTCACTTCCAATATTTTCAGAATGAATCAATTTGTCTACGACGCTGTTGAGTTCCTTAGAGAGCACAACTTTGATGGATTGGACATTGACTGGGAATATCCAAGGTATTCAAGTCCCACAAATAGCTGTGCATTTGAGTAATAAATATTTAAGATATTTAACGGTATCTTTTTGATTTTTAGGGGAAATGACGACAAAGCCGCATACGTTGACTTTATACGAGAACTGCGATTGGCATTTGAGGGAGAAGCTAAAACCTCGAAGCTTAACAGACTGTTTTTAAGTGCAGCTGTACCTGCTTCAGCTGAAGCTATTGAAGCCGGGTAACATAACATGCAATTACATAAGTAAAATAGGGATACCTTGAACTCCTCTCTCTCTCTCTCTATAGGTTGCTGCATTGCATTGTATACTTACTTAACATATAATTTGCTTGAAATATAGATATGACGTTCCTGAGTTATCGAAGTTTGTAGACTATTTTAATGTGATGACTTACGATTTCCACGGACAATGGGAAAAGCAAGTGGGTCACAACTCTCCTCTGTATCCAATTGAATCGGCTACTGCCGTTCAGAAGAAACTAACGGTTGACTATGGTGCGAAAGAATGGGTAAAAATGGGAGCTCCAAAGGAAAAGCTTTTGATTGGAATGCCAACTTATGGAAGAAGTTTTACTTTGAATGATCCCAAAAAGTTTGACATTGAAGCTCCAGCTAAGAGTGGAGGAGCTTCTGGAAAATACACAGGCGAAGCAGGATTCCTTGCTTATTACGAAGTACTTTAAATTAAATAAACCTTACTCTATCTAATTGTTTACTATTGACTATTTTAAGCAATTAAATACTCATCTTATCTTTTAGGTTTGTGACTTCCTTCATGCAGATAACACCACCTTAGTTTGGGATAACGAACAAATGGTCCCCTTTGCGTACAAAGGAGATCAGTGGGTCGGATTTGACGATGAGCGTTCATTCAAAAGCAAAGTAAATTAAATTACATATATATTGTAACTAAAATGGATATTTTATAGAGCAGGAAACCAAACCCCAACCACGCTTTAGGTGGAGTGGTGTATTTCCTGGGCTATATTGAGTTTGCAAAAGCAAACCTGTTTTCTGGACTAATATTTTCTTATTTTAGATTAAAATAGGTTGAATATTGTGCCTTATGTATTTATTCTTTTAAATAGATGGAGTGGCTGAAAACAGAAGGCTTCGGTGGAGTTATGGTGTGGTCAATGGATTTGGACGATTTCCGAGGTTCATGTGGAACTGGAAAGTATCCTTTGGTAAAATCCATGCTGCAAGAGTTGGGTGATTATCGCGTGGTAATTGAATATGATGGACCACATGAGGGAACTGCCAATGGAGGAAAGGGCAACTCAAAAGTTGACCGTAAGTATCTCAACCAAAAAAAAATTGGACTTATTTATTATTCATAGAGGGAATAGGAAACCAAAATTGGTTTGTAAAACAGTTTGTAGTTGTAATGAGGATTGCCTATAGCAAAGGCATGGCAAAATGCCTCTGTTGAATATTCTAACAAGTATGTAAACATTTAAATTCATTCTAAATTGGAAATTTTGTAGCCAACGAAGTAACCTGCTCAGAAGAAGATGGTCACATCTCCTACCATAAAGACAAGGCTGACTGTACAAAATACTACATGTGCGAAGGAGAGCGTAAACATCACATGCCATGTCCAGCTAAACTTGTCTTCAATCCCAACGAAAATGTTTGTGACTGGCCAGAAAACGTAGAAGGTTGCATGCAATTCACAGCCGCCCCACCCGCTGCCTAAAACAGTTTAACTTATAATAATTTACATCTCAATAAATATAAAGATAATTTGAAAAATTTAATTTTGACTAAAATTCGTAAATTGTAAATTTCCATGCACAATATCATTTCCACATAAGGATATTTTTGATATTTTCTGTTCGATATTATCGATTTGTATGACTGTATTTGAATGTGTGGCTATGATATTATTTTAATGTTTTAAGTATTTACTTTTTATACCATTTAATTATATTTAGTTTAAAAGTAACTAGTAACTGACACTTTATTTAGTAAAAATAGTAGTTCGCCCTTTGTGTACTTTGGATGAAAGTTTTTCAATCCTCCTTTCTTTGTATCATAACTGAAGTATTTTTTTAGTTTATATAGAAAACTTAATTTCTACTTTTAGATACCCATGCCATGGAAAGATTAATTGTGTAAATAGGTAATTAAATAAGTAAGCTCTTGTACTAATAAAATATTATATCACAACAATACCTATTTCCGACATGTACCATTAAGTAGCTGCAATTGTGGTAGCTATTATTCTGCTAGCTATGTTGCCAATTTATTACCTTTATGTAACCATAAATTGGTTGTGTGATCAGAAAATAAAAACAAAGTTATAAAAGTTATTCGAATGATTTCAAACAACACCGTAACCCTACTAATGCTCTCGTAATTTGTTCTACTTCTGCGGAGAGAAGTTTGTAAAAAAAGGTATTTACCTTGTGAAAGTTAGCCTTATTACACATACATACATTTCTAGCTGGTTTAGATTGCACTGGATGAATGTCATTGTCTAACATTATGCTAATCAGAGCAGCCTAGGTTAAATATATTTGTATTATAGTGTAACTATTTTTAGAAATAAATATCTGTGTATATGACTGATTGTATATAATTTACATGTAGTGCATTTCGGTATAATGTACAGAAATAAAGAATCTAAAATCCTCTGCAAAATTTTTCTGTTGTTTCTCCTTGCAATTTGTAGGGTTGGTTTCAATTGACAGTTTCCCGAAAACTCAGAATTTTTCTCCATAGGGAGTGTATTTAGCACAGTGGGGTTGTGGGATATATACGTAAGCTATGTAATAGAACATCAAGACCTATCTTGTTCATTGACCTGTGGTTCAACTTGGCTCAAAAACTAAGCAGTTCATCGTTAGAATAGAACCTACTCCTATCAACTTCTGAAAACAAAACTGAAATGGCCGAATTGTTCAAACGCTACAGTGTCCGCGGACGGACAGACAGACAAAGTATTCGCATACAATAAATGATAGGAACATGAATAAACCGTGGTAATCGTAGTAAAGCATATATTACGAATCCGGACCTATTTTCTTAGGATAATCAATGAATATTTAATTTATGTAATTTCGAATTATTTTTTAAAAATTTATTCAGTTTCGGTACAGAGTCCCCAATGCGGACAGGGAGTAATAAAAATATGATACGTTAAACTAGTGTAATGTAATGTAAGTTATTGGTTAATTATATTATTTATTTATTCCAATTGGTTTGTGGTGCAAGGTCGTTTGAGAAAATTTACGTTCAAATGAGTCCATTTGGTGGCAACTGTGTGAGACAAGTCAATATATTTGCAGTTAGAATTTAGATAAAATTAACCAACGAATTACGAAGATAAATAAAAACGTCAATAATTAATACTATTGTAGTAATGATATTGTACAATATCTATTACTACATACAAAATATTTACAAAAAGCTCTTAACTATCCATGAGCTCAGAGAGTCGTGAACGTGATTCCAGTCTGTGTGGTCAGATGCCATGGGTTTTGATGGATTTAAGCCAATATGCAGACCGTAATTCTTATTTTTTCATTGGTTTGAAATTTCTCATTCCGTCATAAAATAATATTCTGTTTGGAAATTGGGTAAATCCTTCCAATAGCAGACAGACTGTGACACTACGGCTCTGAGTTAATGGAAAGTTGGCTACGACTTACTCCATTTCTGTCCAAAAACGGGACAAGCAGCGTGCAGCATACGTCTATCAATTGATCCATTCCTTAATGATGTGTACCACAAAACAGCGGATCCCTTCACAGGTTCCACGGATGTCCCTAAAATTGGAAATGCTGTTCTCCCACCTTTTGCCACATCGTTCAGCTAAAGACAATTGTCCATATATACATAAATAGCACATTAGTAAAAATTGAAAATTGTATATAATGCTACTATAACACGGAACATAGTTATATGTAGCTAAATGCAAATAAATGAATTTGTTACTAATATTTATGCCCATAAATATAAATACTTAAGTGATGTTTTCTGAACCCTTAACCCGTCGCCCTTCAGATAGTAAGATAAATCCTTTAAAAATGGTTTCATTCTCTTACAATAACCTAAAACCTAGTCTACTTCTTATTTGCATGGGTGGGTAGTGGGCAATGGGTATACAATCATAGTCCATCTAATTAAGCCCTATCATACGTAGAGGTCTTTAAAGCAGCCTTTGAAATCGGACAATTAATCTTTGCGTTGAAATAATGGTAATGTACTCATTTACTCATATGTTAATCATGACAGTAGTAGAGCCAATGCAATTATCTCCTACAAAGTTGGACCACTTCACACCAAAGTCTCGGAAAATGCCTAGGCCCGGCAGTATATCCTTACGTCATATTATGTCATATAGTATCCCTAGTCAGCCATAGCTCGGGCAACAACTGTTAACTACCTAAAGAATTTTGTATTTCCAACGGACGTAGGCCTCGATTTCAGAATTTGCAACAAAAAGTAGCAAAATAGAACATGGTAGTATACCCAGATAGAGCTGGGATCATCTTGCCTCTTAGAAAAGTGAATAGATTTTCCTCGATTCAACCCACCCCCTAACACCCGTATTAATAAATCTAAGCTAGATTCCAAAACTTTTGTCGTAATAATAAAGTGCTCGACTCCTAGTCTAATAGAGTAGAATCAAGTTGCACTGGTATATAAATCTAGAGATTCGGGTAGTTTCAAAGATTTCACAGATATTTTGTGCTTTCAATGAAATATTTTGTGCCTTTGGTGTGTTATTACTACAAAAGTAGTGCTAAATGTATAATTCTTACGTAAATTAGGAATGTAGTGACTCGATTTCCCTTTTCTTGAATGGTCGGATCAAAGATGCTGTCCGGAAGCTGCAAATATGTCAATTGATAGTAAACAATAATTATTAAACAGACGCTTGTTGAAGTGTGATTAATTAGCTACCATCAGGACCTCCAACCAAATTGTACAATACTGTTCTGTGGAGGCATAGGGCATAGTAGAGGTGTTGCCACCACGGAATTGGATATTTTAATTTCAATTAGCGAATTCTCATTCCCAATATTTTTATTGGCATTTGGTTAAAATAATGGAAATACCAAAGTTTGTCGGTTTCTGCTGTTCTGGCAAAATTCTATATAGTGTTAGGGGATTCTGACAAATGATCTAATCATTTTTAGGAGAACAGAATCTTAGGAATTCTTTAAAATTTAGCGATAAAAAATATTGCCAACTTACTGAATCGACATGGGTAGAGACATGGCCACCAAATGCATAGGCAGCAATTTGTAAATATTCTGACGCGCTTTCTCCTCTGACATTTAGCCCAGTAATTAATTCAATTCGACGGGATAAAGGAGCTTCATGAATATCTTCATCACTTAACCAAGCATAAGTGGCTGTCCTGGGAGTGGCTTTACCACTCGACGATTGAGGAGCTCTTTCCAAAGTTGGCAGAGCCGTTTCAGTCAAATATGTAATCCAATCATTCCCAATCACATCATAAATTTGTACTAAAATTGGGGAGTTGTGTAGGACTTCTTTTTTCAAAGGGTTTATCCTCCAATACGGATTTGACGTTGTGTCATACCAGCAGAAAAGTTGAGATCGCTCTTTCTCTGTCTAAATATTAATGAAGAAATTAATTAGCTAAGTAAAAAAGCTTGGCCAAAAATATCAGCATACATTATTTAAGTCAATAAATCACTAAATGGAGAGAGTGTGATGAATAACCTGGAAACTTTCTCCGTTACACAAGGCCATAAAATTGTAATGGGCCTTTTCACGATTATCAGGATCTTTATCACCAGCAAATCTTTCCTGATATATTTGTTTCATAGTTGTTGAATTCTGATCTTCGCTTAATTTTTTTGAAAAAATGTATCTGTGCTCTCGGTAATGTTTCATATTATAATCTCGATCATGCTGCAAGTAAATTGAAATATATTAGATATCGATTCACTGCGTTTTAAACACAGACATTTGTCCTTTAGCTATCTATTGTAACGCTTAGTTTATACTCCAATAAAAAGGAAGTGAAGAGGAAGTTATAGTGAAAATTTTCACTTTTTGGATTTATAGTTTCAAGATTCGGGAAATTATTTTTACGTTAAAGTGAAGATCTTCACTTTTCTCGTTATTGAACTAGTTCAATAACACGAAAAGTGAAAAACTTCACTTTTTATTCCACAATCGTGAAAGTATAAATGCAAATCGCGAAGCAAAATCTTCACTTCAAGAAGGAAAACTTCCTTTTCACGAAAGTATAAACCGGGCGTAAGGGATATTAAAACTCCAATGCATTGCATACTAATAATCAAAAAAATTGTTTAAGTACCAATGCAATATTTCTATTGTGGGTTTCTATCACTTCTCTTCTGGAAACCGTGCAAGTTTCATTCTCAATTTGCAACTTTGATCCTGCAGCGTTAATCCATTCAGATGCTAGGGTGAAGTATTCTTTGTTTACAGCGTGTTTTGCTATTTCCAGGCTTTGCTGTGCATTTAAGCTAGCTTTCGTCTGGATTCCCATAATGTTTCCCGATGAAAACTGAAAAGGTAAAGCAATTTATATGTAAAGCCGGGTTTGTTGATTATTATTACACGTAGTATAAGGAAAGGTTGTCAAATACAGTTTCCAGTTTTTGGATACCTTTTGAATATCTAAATCATAGAAATAGTGCAGTCTTAGTATAGCGTCCATTGCTTCCGCATGGTCAGCTTCCAAAGGAAATCCGTAAACATCCGAAGCTTTGGATGTTTCATACAATAGCCCTAAATGTAAAACATGCAAAATAAGATATAAATTGCTTCATTCATATTCTGTTATGTTTTCTACGTATTTATAGCAGAATATTATGACTAAATGTAATATTCTCTTTTAGCAAAGGTTGACTAATTGCTAAGTAGTATGCTAATGTAGCTTACAATTTTCTATTTTTTTCTGGATGTGTTCCTCTACTTTACTGTAATCCTTAGCAAAGCGTCTTATCATTCTGTAAGCTGTCAGTGTGTTAGAGGCAACTTCTGTAGCCTTTATCCATGGGTCGACATCTTCAGGCAGGTCTTCCGTTATTTTGAGCGAGCTTTCCTCATAATCTCTCATGTATCTACAAAAGTGCAAGGTAACATTTTTTTTAAAACTATTGAAATCTTTTCGGATCTCTGACCCTAAAGACAAATTGATGAGGTTGATACTGGGGCCGGATCCCATTCATATACAGATCTGTAGATCTGGTCGTTTTGTCTCAACTAAAACTAAAACTGAGAATATAGCTAAATATCAATGTTGACATTTTGTATTTACTTAGGTATTGATACGAGTTACTATTCGCATACTAGGAAAATTGCATTACTGGTCACAATTCGTAATCCAGCAATGTAAATGTATAATATATCATGAAATATTAATATCACCACCACAATCACCAGTAGTAATAGTAATACCAATATCAACCAATTATTCAAAATAATTAATGTGTGGGGGAGCATGAGATTTGGACTTGAGATTTTCTTCAACACTTATCTATAGTCTGATTTTGGCCTGATATTGTTCTGTAAATGGACTTGTGTGTCGCATCCATGCATTTTTATAGAGTGTGCTACATACTATATGCATAGTACATACAGCGGTACAGCTACACTTCCACAGTTCTCATGTGATAATTTTGCAATCCAAAATCTAAAGTGTACTATGTACTATGTATTTTAGCTTACACGATAATAATTAGTAGTATTGTTTACTTCATTAGTTGGTCCCTACACAAGCACTTAAATTACTTACGTTTGTATTAGTCTCTGTCTCTCTTCAAGTTCCTTTGCATAGTGAGCCAATTTTTGGTAAATCCCTTGCTCCTTTAATGCCAAATAAGACAAATCGGTAGCGGACAGGGCATAAGGTAATGGTCTCTGTGTAATTGGTCCGGTCTGAAATGAGCCCGTTGAACTGAAGTCAATTCCATTGGAGTGAATTGGCAACCAAAATAGAAAACACAAAATGTAGGGTGAACTGGCTACTTTCTTCGACATTTTGCCCAAATGACGCACAACTTTTTAAATGACAACTGGAAAACTATTTTGCAGACACATCACTATTAGACAATAAAATTACAACATAAAATGATATAAACTGGATGCACTGTATGCATATTGCATTCCTCAGATTTCCTACTGAGTACAGCCTAGGCAAAGTTCTGCTGTAATATGTGGGCTTCAGTTCAGCCTACAAAATGTACAAAACCTACGGGATTTGCTAAATCACAAACATAACTTTGTTTAAGTCTGAAGTCATAGTGAAGTAGGAATGGTTTTGAGATGCATTCAGAACCTGTTTCATGATTTGCCTCAGAGAAAATATCCGCTATGTGGAAGAACTTAACTGTATATGCCAACACTATGCTTTTACGTTACGTAACGTACAAAAAGTCTGTACCATAATTATTATCATGCATGCGAGAACAAAAAAGATTACGTTCTACAACCTGTCTAATAGTACTTACTCACTTCTTATGTATTCATGCTAACTGACCTTAGCAGAGTCGGTAGATTACCACATTTTGCAAATTATTATAAAACTGCACAGTCTTTGTTGCTTCACTTGTTATGCAGTTGGGGCTCGTGAAGCAACAATTGCCATATTATAGTATTGAAAGCTGTTAATGTTTTCCACCCTCGTGCATGCATCAACCCAATAGGAGACATTTGAATTTCAAAATAGCGACTTTGCCTTCCTTAGTAATATTCTGTGAATAAGAAATTTTGAAACATCTAAATCTTATAAGTTATGGCATGTGATGTGACATGGGACTAACGGCATCTGAAAACAAATTGTCAGATGATCGCTTTAATTATTTTTTCCAGGTAAAGAAGTGGGTGTGATAGTACCGTTGGGAAGCGCGTCTTACATAATGTAATAAATACTAAACAATAATGTCTTCTACTATACTTTTACTGGCCAAGTTAGGCATAAGATAGCTCAGTCGGGTGACATCTCTCTTACTATAAACTCTATGTCATGCAAAATACACATAAAAATTTCAAATTTTATTTTATTTAACTTTTAAACAAAAGTTTCTCACCCGTGCCGTGGATTGAAAAGGTTCTTGATATTTATAGGTACCTAGTACCTACATAGATACGGCACGGCATTTAAAGATGCTGAACTAATGAATTTTTATGTATTTAAATATATTACGCCATCACACATACTCATTGTTGTAGAAGGCTTGACACATAAAGACAGACCACGTTTATTCGGTTTGTATAGCTGTCATTAACACCTTTCAGCACCGAATATCACTACCCGGTACCACTAGACGTCTTAGCTGGGCTTATTGACTCCACAATGCCGAAAAATTTCAAATTCACCTTCTTTAGATTTTAGGAAAGAATCTCTAGGTTGATGTTGCATATTTATTTTTGTATTACTTAGTAAAAATATAATGGAACTTACAGAGCATAAATCATTGGTGAAAACCAAAAGAAGGCCCACAACCTTGATTAAATCTTACAATTGTGTATACTTTAATGAATGAATTAATTTAATTTTCGATATATTTTACAACTAAGTTAAGTACATGCAACCATTTTGCTACCAACTAGAAATGGGTTACATGTTATATAGTAAATCATGACATTTGTTCAAGCAAATTATTGTGAGTCGGTAGCATCACTGTCAAAGGTCTGACTGATGTAATGTTGGCTGCGTAATTAAAGTCATTACGTGATGTGATGTGGTATTAGTAGTGCCCAAGAAAATTACATGCGAATTGCTACCACATCACAGCACCCCATCAAAATTATTGATTGTTTGAAATCGTTATGTGTCTGGGTTGAAAAAGGAATGTTGTGGCGATTTTATGTGACAGTTGTAACTAAGGCCCATCTGCATCTATTTAAACTGCACCTTCAACAACATTGGTTGAGAATTGAGATGTACCTACCAGCACAAACACAACGAACGACCTGGCCGATACATTTTGTGCTCCTCTATGGATGACATCATAACAACCACAACAAACCTGACAACAAGCCGAGGAAGAGAAGCGAAGTCGATATTGCTGGAAGCATTTTCTAAGACTCATAAAGGAAGGAACTTGTAGATACAGTACATGTATAGGTATCACACAGAATAGATAAAGCTCTGACTCAGCTGCAGTTCTCTCTAGTTGCTTGAAAATACTCTGTTGCTTCTTAAGTAATAAAACCATTTTTGAAATTTGTTTTTGATTTTCAGTTTGAAAAATGGCATTTCCATGTTGCATGGGTCTGAATCTTGGAATTCGTCTCGCTGCACTATTATCAATCGTAAGTTTATTTTATACTTATACAGTATGTTACATTCTAGTACAAACAGAATTTGTTTGTAAACATATTACGTAATTTCTGTGTTTACCTCTAGGTTTAGATTCACACACATACATACTTATATAAATAGTAGTATGTATATTGTTTATATTTACTATAATACGCGGTACTGTGGATAATTGTATTGCGGTCTTTGCACTCTTTATAGACTTTTTTGCAATTGTGTTAAGATACCTAATACCTAAGGAGCTAACATTGTCACATACATAATTCAATTTATATTTAGTACAAATAATGAACTCACCCTAATCGTATGTGACTTTGTGCACTTAAATTGTTTTCAAATGCTTAATTGGATTTTAGGTATTTACTGCAAAATATATTCGGGTTTATATAGTTGCATTACGGATAGGAATGTATCCTAAATTTATATAAGTAATTAATATCCAAGTTACTCTTATTTATGGTTTCCCTGCTTCTCTAACAGTATGGTGGCACAATCTTATGCATACAACACACACAGGCAAAGGCAATCAGGTCAATCATTCACACAAATGTGAACTAGTTATAAAGAAATATTTGTCAAAATCTCAATCTCATACACATGTCTCCAAAGCACCCGGTCTCGAACTGAAGATACCCTGCTACTATACGTACAATTATACAGGCAGACTACAAGAGACATACGGGCCTTACTTCCATTATTTGGCTAAACTTTCCCTAAGCGTAACATAAGCACAAACAAATCCTATTAGTATTCTCAAAGCACAGATTTGAGACATACAAATTAATTAGAGTCTTATTAAGTACATAGTTATATTCTGTAGGTAAAAATTCTATCCTCGAGGGTGGACATAGTGGACAATTATTTAAAAATACATATTATTTTTTAAACTCTGGTATAATATTACAACATTACAAGTATAATTTCAGCACATTTTATAGGAAGGTAAGTATAATTTTAAAGAATAACCTTTATTCTACACTTACTAAGCTCTTCTAATATTAATAATGTCAATTTTATTTGTTTCATGCTTAGGTTTTGGCATTGGGTGTCGCAGCTGCCAGTGGATGGCTCCTTAAGGATACCTATGAGTGGAGGGAACGAAAGGAAGTCAACATTTTTAATACACTGGCTGGAAGTGTTGCAAAAATCGATTTGGACCAAATACTTCGCATTAAAATCTGGTGTTCAGCCACTGTTCTTGCTGCTGCTGTCTTGCAGTTGTTCACCAGCGTCCTTCTCCTCCTCTGCTCTTTCTTCAAGGTCGTTGTCCAAAAATACAGATTTTTAAATTTTTTGTTGTTACAGATACTGATAATACAGAAATACACAGCTAAAAATAAAGGCCTAAGCGCACGTTAGTTACTTAACAGTATTTAGTTTATTAAAATAATTAAATTTTTTTTCAGGGTGGACATGCTACTGGCAGGCTATACATCTTCATCAATTTGTTTGTTCTTCTGGCCATTGCTGGAGCTATTGGATGCTTTCTGACAGCGGAAGTGGACTACCAAGGGGACAGTGATGCAGCAAATCTTGTGAAAATCTTTATGGGAGCTGCCGGCATAGATTTCCTCTTCCTAATATACCTCCTCGTTGTGGCATGGTTCTTCATTCGTTCTTAAATCCCAAAGTATTTTTACTCGATTTTGTAGTGACCTATACCTGCCAAGTGAGTACTTGTATTCCAATTCCTTATATTTATTCTTAAAAGTGTCACAAAGCTTTTATAAGAGTTATGCCCATTTTCATGGACTGTTTTGTTTTTGACATACATATTACTGTTTAGAAATAGTTAATTATGTACGGGTAGTTGTACACCATTCTTGTAGTCTTTAATATAGTTTTTGTAATAATTTAACTCTGTTTTAGTTAAGAGTTAAAGTCAAATGCGACATTTAGGTTGTAATTTGTGCAACTACTACAACTATATAAATAGGAGTAGGTATCGAATTTAGCTGTGGTGCTAGATATTTTTAGCTTAATTTTTGTTAAATACACAGAAAACATGACATTTGGAAGTAGTTTTGAATTATTTAGCCAAATATTTATCAAGACTTTTTTGTTTCATTTTTCATGTTTAACGACAATTTTGCACAATTTGGAGAAAATAAGAATATGTAGTGCAAACAGCTGAGTATGCACCTCTATTTCACCACAAAAGAATAATTTGTTCTTAATAACAATAATGTATTCAATACTCTGCCATATTTATCCAGTTGAAGTAAAAACCTGCGTTGTGTAACTATTATTACTTACTGTACTGTAGCCCGTAACAGTGAAAAAATTGTTCAATGCTACCATTTACACTTAGTATGGTATATTATTTATATAGTCATAATAGGTAATAGTCAGTATAGAAAGCTACGTATCAGGGCTTCGACAAAGTGTACGAATACACGACGAGTCGGCATTTTCGGGTACCACCGTTAGGCCAAGCCCCGAAAGTCTGACTGGTCGTGCAAAAGTGCATTACGTTTTGAAGCCCAGTATTACTAGATGCGAAATGTGCAACTAATTTAATATGACTCATTTTATACTATAAAACTGTTTTTTGTTAGTCCTTTATGTTTACCGTAGGTTGCAAATATAATTAACTGTTATTGAATTATTAATACTCGACTTCTGTAAAAGTAATTGGATAACTGTTAAAAACTTAATTCTTCAAAATTTTATATACATTTACTTATTTGATATTATTCCCAACACTAGCTTCTGACCTAATTATCTTGCAATACTAAGTGTCGCAACAGAGCTGTTCATACAACTTTTTGATATGCTGCTTCTTAATAAAGAAAATTAAAAATTAGAATAAACAATTATTATTAAGAAAATAAAATGTTATAACACACGTATAGTGTTTTGGAGAAAATAATCTTATAATCGCACAATACTTATGCAAGATCTTACTTAGTACAAAATGAAGTGAACTAAATTCTCAGCTTCCGCTTCAAATGAACACGTCCAATAATATAACCTTAAAACTTGAAAATTGTATGTTCTCAACAAAGATGTATATTTACACATTATATGGAAATAAATGTAACCCTTTCAAAAGAAATTACAATGCATAAACTACTAATTATTGCCATTTAATTAATAATTTATTATTTGTTAATCGAATGATAAAAGCTAAAAACTTATTGTTTGTTAGTAGAGGTCGTAGAGGTATAGCTAGGAATATTTACGATTTCGGATTTAGGGTTCATTATGCAGATTATGTTTGAATTTTGCATGGTTTATTGAGCACTAGAAAGCAATTAGCCCGCTTCACATCTTGTTGAATCATGTTCTACCAGCGTGGAATTAAAAAGGCTAGTGTAGTTAAAAGTGGTCAATATGTTCAATAAATATAGCCGGTCTCCTGCCCCTGACCACCACCAAAATGAACAAAAATTATGGTTTAATTTTAATAATTGCATTAAACATATTTTCTTTTTTGTTCCAGTTTAATAACGTATTAAAATATATTATCATTATTAAAAACGTGCTTCTCGTAAGCCAAAATGCCGATAAAAATTAATTAATTAAGCCTCTTTACAGACATGGTCACGTATAGCTAACATAGTAAGTAATGGGCAATCTTTCGGTTATCACAAATATATTGTGGCGCCTGCGCTCTTGATATATTACAGCACTTTTATTTCCAAAAAATGTAAAAAATCCATGCTGTATCGCGTTAATAAACCTATTGCAAATTGTCCCCCATTGGGACTTGAAAAAATTTCAACATTTTGGATCCCCTTATAACCTGGTACCAAATGCATACCAATCGAAAGCACTAGTAAAGGGCT
>JAQFYC010004803.1:0-16040 GCA_034694165.1 Tomocerus mixtus | reverse complement strand
CGTGATCACAATGGTCAGAAATCAACCAGGTAATAATTTATGCTTGAAAAATGAAGTTCGTGTCATGTTGGTCCAACACGACACACACAATATTCCGCGTGAAATAAATTACCTAAAATAAATTAAAATATTTCTCATTTCATTTTCATTAATTTCACTGAAAACTGAAATTAAATTAACAAAATTCAAACCCAAAAGATGCTTTACACGTGCACAAAGAATTAATTACTCAAAATTGCAGAAAAATTGCGTTACATCATCTTTGGTAAAAAATATTATCATGAAAACGACACCTGTCCTGACCTATTTAATGCAGATTGATATTTCTGATCCTTTAATTACACTATTCACTTTAATTATTGCATCCGTTTTGCAATGGTTTATTTTCTCATAAAAACACTTTTACTTACATTGCAATAATAGTATTGCACACTAAATACATACACAAGTTAAATAAACACTTAACTTTATTAAACAGATTAATTAATAAAAACATATTGGTAATTGGCACTACGGAGTCAGACTGTTAGCCTTCATTAGTTTAAATTCTTCAAGAAAATATTTCTCAAGGTCATAAATCTCTTGTTCAGTTTTCAGAAGAGTTCTTTGAATGGCGAATGTGATGTAGAATTTATTTTTGTATTTAATACAATAAGGTGTCATTCCTGCAACGTGAACAAATTAAATATTTAAAAACTACTAAAATTACAAACTACATGATATTTTAACCCCAGCCCTACTTTAATTATTTATCTATTTGTTGCTATGATTAATCTAAGATTAAGATTACCATCAGAATTAAAATTTTAATACAAGAATTACGACGGGAAATAAAATAATTGTCTTTTAACCTGTTGGAGTTTCCACGCAGCTGTAATTTTCTACTAATTTGCAATCAGCCATTTGGACATCAATTGAAGGCATTGGGAATGATGAGAATCCAAAAGTTGTCAATAGATTTGGAGCGGGTTTCTTAAAGTTGTAGGATGCAGGAATATATTCGCATGTCATTTGCATAATTTTGGACATTATTTTGTAGCCTACAGTTAGTGCTACAATCATTTTTTTATTGATGACCTTTGACATCTCAATGGGGTCCCGGTGAGCGGATAGTGGTACACGGAAGTGGTTTGCCGAGCTACAAAGAACATGTGCAAAAATTTCAAAAAAATATAAAATACAAATTATCGCATATATACAGGCCGCCCTTAAAATTCAAGGTATACAGGCCGCCCTTAAAACTCATCAAAAACGTACCTATTGCAAGTCAGTCCATCAAAACCTCGAGGATTCGGCAAATTGTAAGAAAACCAACATCGGGCAGTTTTCGGAGTCTCGACACCTTTAGCCTCCATCATTTTTCGGAATCCCCCTATGCACGCCGTCATTAGAACAGCGGTTATGCTTATTTTATTCGCAGAACTTATTTCTTTCACCAGGTCTACATCTACCGGTTCCGGGGTAAACAAAACTGCTTTTAAATCTTTCTGTATAATTGGTTTGTGCCAAGAATTGAAGTCAAACACCCTTAAGGGATTGTAAATTAAATCAAACGTAAGGGTTGCACATTGGATGAAATAATTTACATAGGCGGAGAGATTAACCGTAATTTTTCCCCCAAACTCGGGTACCCTTAACATTGGAAAATCTCCAAAAGAACTGAAAATGAGTTGATTGAGGGCGGCGCCATCACCCATGCAATGGTGAATCTTCCACAACAAAACTGAATACTCTTTGTCATTCTTCCTGTAATTGTTAATTATCACAATTTCCCAAGGGCTTCGTTTTTCTTGGAATAACTTTATTCCCTCCTCTTCCCGAATTTTGCACAACTTTTTCTTGTCAATTATTTCGTCACGACTTTCGTAAACTCTCACGTGATTTTTTAAATCGAACGTCTTGTCTTCTATGTAAAAACTGTATCCCAAAAACGTTTTTATGTAATACTGTAACTCGGGGAATTGTTTACTACCGTCGACTCGCTTTTTATCCAGGACTCTTTTTTGAATCTCTAAGAGCACTTTTTCATACTCAAGTCGCCCTTCAAAAACTTGAGTTATTGACAAATACATATAAGAGCTGTTGTAAACTGTGCCCAAGGCCATCACATTGTCACTACCAGACAAAATTCGCACAGCGTTCGGAATTGCGAATTTGGAGACAAGTAAAATTAAATAGTAATACGGTATGACGAAAATTAAAAGGAGAGGGACAATTAGGAAAACTAGAATCGTTACAACAAAAGAAATAATTAATGCAATGGGAAACAACACAATTTTTCTAATTGTTATCAGAAAACTTAACGAGATTGAAGATCTCATCTTATAAATGATAAATTATTTAAAAATGGCAAAATATCCTATTTTATTCCAAAAGCGGGTTTCAGTCCCAAAACCTGGCCTGGAGATCCTAGTGATCAGAACAGATGCAAAACTTGAAAAAGTACAGCAGGACAATAAATAAATTCAGCATACATTTTCCGCAGTACCTTATACAAGATTTATTTACGTCAATGTGTTTTCATTATCGCCAATTTTGCAGTTTAAGATAAATGCTCAAGAGTTCACTTAACTATTACATTACATGCTGGTAAACGTTTCACCAAACAGAAGTGTACTTAACATTTTATACATTAGGGCATAAGAATAATACAGACGTCAGATGTAGTGGTTTAGGAAAAAACCCGCCCCTGGATTGGATTACGTGCAATTCTGTGAATTATGGAATTTCGCCCAATTGAAGGAATTATATTTGTAGTGATTACTTACTTCCCAAGTAGCATAATTGCCAGCAATACTTTAGTTACCTGTACTGTACTGTCAGGATTAACCCGGCTAGATATTCCTAGGGCTAAAATTAACTTAAGAACATGCAGCCGTGTTTTTAATATTCTTGGTAGACAATTTAAGTATCTCATTCTCATAATATCATCAATGATGGTAAATACATAGTTAAAACCATGAGAAATATATGTATCTTTATTGAATGACTACACCACGCTCAAATTGTAAGGAAATAGGAAGAAATCGCTGTAAAGTAAATAAATTAAGTCATTATATGATTATCCCTCAATTTGCCAATATTCAGCATGTCTACAATCTGCAGCAATCATTTCCTCTCAATTTCCAGCCTATTATGCACACATTTCAATATTGCAAATTGCAACTCATGCTTAAAACTCAATTTAAGTTTGCTTAATTAGACAATATCCAAGAAAATGAAGAAATAATTATGAATGGTACTGATTGCGGTGTCAGTTTGATAACTGTAGACTGTAGGTACAGATATTGCTAGTTACTAATTAATATTATGCTAATGATTGACTTGGTATTCGCTGTTAAAGAACTGCAATACAAAATAGATTGCTTACATTTATATACAAAACGTTTATTGTCTTAAAAAGTTAATTGCAAATAAGACAAAATTATTAATTCATCAGGATTTATAACCTCCTCAAGTTACCACATAAACAATGCATGCGTTTTAGGTTAGATATATACAATACAGTAATAAAGTAAATATATCTCGCCTTAATTAATTTTAGGGTAGTATACTACAAATAAGTTCGTAAACTATAATTTTTAAGTAGTAAAACATATATTGATAACAATAATTCATAACACTTCCTTACTAATCATAAATGGTAATGGTAAAGATAATTCCTAAACTACAAGTAATGAAGAAGGTACTGGAGGCGTGAATTGGCCGAATTCCCCAAAGCAAGTCCAGTAAGATAAGCCAATTTGTGGGCATATTGGCAAGGAGCAGGGACGGCGACGGTTCCACTCCAATTGAAATACAAGTGGCACAGTTTGTAGGTGAAGATCTGGAGTCTGTCCGCTGGCAGGCGACTGTCGTCGTAGAGAACGTTGTACGAGCAGGGACTGACAGTTCCTTGACGAGCATTTTGTGACACGAGGAAGAAATCATATCTGAAAACAAAACGGGGAGGTGAGATCAATTCTAAACCGATTTATTTAATAACCGTTATGGATTCACCTCATAAATTAATATTTTAATTTGAAATCGAGAATTTGGATCTGTATATCTGTAGCAGTAAGCTTACCTTTCCGGCAGTGTCACAACGCTATCGACAACAGTTCCTGGAGGAGGATTATTGTAAGTTGCGTGGGTGTCATGAAAAAATCGGGTGTTAATTCGCTTGTTCACCACCACGAATGTGAAAGTTGGCAAACCCATTCCCTCGTCCGTGTACATCTTCTTTAAAATGGCCTGGAATAAAAATCAAAAGGTATTACTGCAGTGTGTATTGTATGAATTATAAAAACTTGCACAAAAATGAGACAACTGAGTGAGATTCTTGTCTGTATATCATAATAGAAGATAATATTCATTCATATTACTAATTACTAGGTACTTTGGTATGCACTACCTTCATTTGCTCCAATTCTGACTCGAACACTTGCTTCAGTTGTCCTTCGCCCACTCCGTCGCGGTAAAACATTATTCTCCCTGGAAGAGTGTTGTTCACGCTTTTGTAAGCCATCAGGCATTCTAAAGCATCAGAAATTATTAATTGTTATTATCCTCCTTCTCATCAAACTAATTCCAAAATGCATATTTATCTAATTTCAACACTACCCTAATATACTAGGATACGGATACGACACTCAATATTACTTAAAACTAATCATAAAAAATATAATACAAATATGTACTCACTCTGGATGTCAACTCCCATATTTTCGGATAATTCGTCACGGTTGGAGAAATACGAAGCTGTACTGAAATATCTAGCCAGCGTTTGTGAGAGGGTGGCCACCATAGCGCCAACACTTTTCCCGCTTTTACCAGCACTGTGGTAGACGTCGTAGCCCACGACCATCAGTAGATTCTGCCCAAAAAAGTACAAGAAGTTAATTCCAACATGTTCTACAATTATAATGGCATATACTACAGATTAAAACTAACTAACTACTAAAATTCTGCGCATAATGTTAAAATCCGTGCAAAATAAGGCCTGAGCAACACAATATTCTAACCCTTAGTTAAATTGCACAATTTTAATTTAATTAGGTTGTGATTTTTAACAAGGAATTCTGTAAAATACGATTTAAAAAGTAACACTAAAGACTAAACTAGTTTGGTAACTATATTTGATTGAGATGTCTACTATATAATCTGCTGATTGTAATTTTTAAGATCGAAAACTTTAAAATTCTTGTGAGTTACCTTAAAGGGATTTGCCACACACCAAGGCTCTCCTCCCTGTTTGGCACACATCTGTATAACTAATTTAGTGGCGATGGACATAAGTCCCTTCGAATTCACATTCTTGGCCAAGAAACATTGTGAGGGAACTGAAAGTAAAGGTAAACGACAAAACAATACTTTAACACTAAATTATATTAGCCCCATTTGTTATAATATAAGGATAAGCTCAGGATCAATCTTAATCTTAATAATAATTATTATTATCAAAAAATAACTTACTGCCGTAACGAATGCTCACTTCCTTCTTAATGGTTGCGTACAATTCTATTTTGGAGTTCGGCAGCACAAAGAACAACATCTGTAGCTTATCTTGATGTTTCCTCAAAGCTTCGCCAATAGCTTGGCAATATGCCCCTGGTCGGTCTTGTGCAATTCGCATCCTAGACAATCACAAACAAGTTAAAATATAATTGATTCTTCATCTGGAGAAGTAGTGATAAAATTTTAAGGGAAAGAGGAGACGAGACACATTTGCAGAAAACATTTCTGCAAATATTGAACACGAATTGGGAAAATATAAAATACTGAATAGAAGAAAAAATGACTTACAGATCTGGGGGACTTATGTTGTAATTTATAGGTCCACTGACTCTTATCATCGTCTGGATCAGATTGTCTACTCCTCGGTCCGCTCGCGATGGAACAATGAGGCACCAGGTTGTGAGTTTTGGAGTCGAGTGGAGTTTATTGGCTACAAATAAATACAATTCAATTAAAATCGACAAGGGCAAGGGTCGGGTTCTCGAAAAATAATTTTTGCATAGGGAACTCCATCCAAAATTTTAGACGGAGCACCAGTATCACCATTGAGATGGTGATTTTATTGATTGATTTATTGATACGATCATAAAAACAATTTTCTAATTACTTCTGAATGCCATGGACCAATCCGCCTTAAAGTTTTGGCCTTGCTCTTGCTCTCCTCCAAAAATCAAGAGTTCGCTGGGAAGGACCCTTCCTTTGACAGGCATCAGGTCTGTGTTGAAACGAACACCCCACTTAGCCATGTCGTCCACGATCTACACCAAACAAAAAACATTAGATTAGAACCTGTCGTCTGTTATCTTTTCACACCTCCTTGCTTTTATTTAAAAATAAATTTTTGTTACCTCTGGAGTGTCCCTGATGCGCTTCATAAAATTTTTGAGGACTCCAACTCGTCGATCAGGCTTCATGTGTAGATGTTGTGACATGTCCTTCATGAGAGAGAAGTTGGCTCTTTGGTCTTCGTTCAATCCGGTTACGTAACAGAGTTCCGGAATGAGGGAAATTGGTAGAGCCTCCCGCATTTTATTGTGGAGGGCCCTCTGTTTTGGTAAAGAAATCAGAAGGGGCTGATTCGGATTTTCCAATTGCAAATTGTACCTCGTCATATAGTACTCCCGGAAACTGATTTGTCGAGGTTCTTCGTTTTTCCGGGTAATTTCAAAAGTGCCATCTGTCGTGCTGTCCCAGTCGATAGAGTCGATCCGGTAGGTCTTGTTGTTGTAGCGAGTCATTACAATTCGCCCGACAAGCATCTGTTCAATCTTGGCCCTCATACTAGCTTGATCCTGGATATCTCTTTTCATCTGTTCCATTATGTAGAACACGTTGTCAGTACGAATCATCTTGTGTGTCACTTCCACGTTGAGAAGGACGTCAATTTCACACTTCCGCATTGACGTGATGAATCCAGGCCACAACTCTAGATGCCAGTTGGGCATTTCGATCCGGGCTTGTCCATCGTAGTAGTGTCGGCCGAGGAGATCCAATTTGAGTGCTTGCAGTGTCTTTCTCACAATTAAATTGTGGAATTGAGAAGTGAAGGCGTCTCCAGTAGCAAAGTCCCGAATGTGACGAATTTCGACGACGTAGTTGACTCCGTTGCGCTCACAGTTTAATATTCTTGGTTCTGGCTGCAGGGGTTCGTAGGTCATCAGCAAAGTGCCATCGAAGACATAAACGGGCAAGGTTTCCACATGTTGAAAAACAAGACCCTTGCGAATTCGTGCTGAATCTTCTTCGGGCTTTACGTCCACGCGGTACTGCTTCCACATCCATAATTTTTTGTGTTGTAACTGGAAGTAGTTTGCGATTAGATTGATCGGAGTCCCAGATTTCCCCTCTTTGTCTACTAAGCCCTCCGGGCGGGATTGCACAAAGTCCAGGATATCGGGGGGACGCATTTCTCGATGTTCTTTTCTGCCTCGGCCTCTTTCCCCCTCGTCGTCGTCATCTTGTGATTCTTTATCCTCTTTATCTTCTGGTGTTGGGGGAGTTTTGGATCCGGATCCGTCATCGTCATCGGAGCCATTGGAATCATCGGATCCATTGTTTCCGTTTCCATTGGTGCTTTCATCATCGCCATTACTTCCATTACCATTATCTCCGTTGCCATTGCTGCCGTTCTTCGAATCTTCGGGGCTTTCTTCTGCCTCTTCGTCGACAGCTTCAGCTGACCTGTAGCGCATTCGGCCCGCAACATCCGGATCTGGGACATCATCCTCGGGAACTCCTGGTGCTGGGAGCCGCAATGGGGCAGGATAGCGAGCGCCGACTCCTCGTCTTTGGAAGAATTGGGTAAGGTTTACTCCCGGAGGAGCCGCCGTTCCACGGGCCCTTCCTCGCCCAAAAACAAAACGTCCAGTGGGATCCATCTATTTGATTTCCTGTTAGGAACCACAGAGGGTAATAATTAATTTCAACTCAACTTGACTACATTTACAAAATTCCTGCAATTACAGATACAATCAGTATTAAATATCATCTGGAATTTAGTCAAACAAACTACTTAATATACAGCCTACTACATCTGTCATTTGTACATTAACTTCATTATTAAACGTGATGTACCATAAACTCTAATATATAACCTAATTAATTTGAAGCGAACTACAATGTTCATTTAAATAGTTCGTTTCAAAAATGATTAGGTGAGGCTAGATGTCGACAAAAAGGTCGATGATGATGAATCAGGTTCGAGAATTGATAATATCTGATAAAACATTTGGGGGGGGGGGAGTTAACATAACATTCAGTTTTTATAATTACTTACTATTTCTAATTATGAATATTGAATATAGGAGCAATCTTCTGATGTCTGAAGATGAAATAAAGTCAGAAGATCAAGAAGTCAACGTTCAACTGTCAATGTCTGCATCGACGAGAGGCGGGGACCATTTCGGCAGTACCAGAAATATGAACAATGAAGTATCTATTCAGGACGAAATATGACAAAATACCAAAGATGAAGAAGATAAAGGATTTTACTTACTGTCTGGATGGAGCTGGAACACCCGCACAATTTCCTTATTGCTGATTGCTGTAAATCAAAGGTTGACGATGGAAGACTAATTTCCGGCTGGCTGACTATCTTCGAAATCGAAACTTGCTTAAGTATAGCTGACAAGGAATAATAGTGATGATAGCTAATGAAGATGAATTAGAAGATCAATAATAAATAAAATAAGAATTACTCGGATCAGAACAGAAGTCGTCTCTCATCTCTAAAACAGAAGAAAATCCAATCGCAAACTGACTCAACAGGAATCATTAAGAATGGGAAGGCATGCGCATGGGATCTTGTAAGTTATCTTCCCTCTTGGGGAAAGGACAAAGGAATTAGAATATTCTGGACCCTCCGCTCTTATCCCCCAGCCAATGGAATTCTCGGGAATGGAGCATGAGTAAAGGAATTCAGTTTGATCAAATAGCCAACCTAGACAATTAGCGGGAGCGGGAGACCTTTCTCCTTATCATCTTTGTCTTATCAACTGAAAAACTTTCCATGTACTTATTAGGCTTAAAAAATATACAGGGGTGTCCAAACTTTTGTCCTCATAGAATGTGGAAGCCCCCTGTACCTATACTGTGGGATACAATGCAATAAATGTGTAAAAATATTGTAGGCACTAGTAGGCAGTGTAGTCTGCAGAATATAACTTTATGATTCTAAAACATTTTGAAGTTTTGAAGGAATATTAAAACGGTATACGAAATTGCGTGTATGTGTAATATGCATTCATCTTTAGTTGTGTAGAAAACTCTTTTATTGTCTTTCTAAGATATTACATACTAACTGATAAAAGAAAATTCCTTGTAGGATAGACAATAAAATTAAAATATCTATTAAAATATCTACTAAGACTTTAATGCCATGCCATTCCGCATTTTGACTACCTGTAGGCTGAGTAGTTGAGTTGACTTACATTTTAAGATCCTATAATCAGCCAAAAAGTATTTTAAATAAAAATGCTAATTCCCATAATTTATTAATTAATATTTACGGACATGTCAGCACACACATTTCCCAATCAAAATAGGTGCATACGTATTTTTGTTTTAACTTTCAGTCTGCAACTTTAATATATGTACTAGGTATTAACAATTCACAGTAAAACTTAATAATATACATAACATACATATTAATACAGTAATTCAGTTCATATAGAAAATTCCTTTAAAAATTCCTTTAAAATTCCTCCTTTACCAGATAATTCTTATAGACAGAATGCACATAATAATTTATTGAGCCTCGTTAGAGCAAAATGTGATTTAAAAAAGTTTCCAATCCTTAAACGGTTAAGCTGTTTGCCTTCATTAAGTTAAATTCTTCAAGAAAATATTTTTCGATATCATAAATTTCTTCATCATTTTTGAGGAGAGTCCTTTGAAGGGCGAATGTGATGAAGAATTTATCTTTGTACTTGACACAATAAGGAACCATTGCTGTAACAAAAAGAAATATATATTAATTAGTAAGCAAAAAATTAACAATATTTTTTAGTTCTGTGCGTATATTAATTATCAATGTATCTTAATAACTAATATAAATTAATGTATTTTAATAAATTAGGAATGTTTTATTTTAATTATGGAATAAAAAAGAATATTTCTTACATGAGGCGGTGTCACTCATGTCCACATTTGAATAACTCTCCTCCAGCCTGCAGTCAGCCATTTGGACATCAATTGACGGCATTGGACACGAAGAGAAACCAATTGTTGAATAGTAATTGTTTTGAATTAGTTTATTAAAGTCGAAGGAAATTGGTAGATATTTGCACATAATCTTCATAATGTGGGACATCACTTTGTGACCCACAACCACAGCGGTGGCTAAACTCTTGTTAATGTTCTTTGAGAGTTCGACTGGATCCTTATAGGAAGATATTGGTATCCGGAAATAGTTTATCATACTAAAATTTAAAAAAAGGTTCATATTTTTTATTTAACATGGTAGATAACGCTTAATATGAAATAAACCATTGTAAAATGGATGTAACTGGATGGAGTGTGTCAATTATGGACATACAGACGGACAAACGGCCAAAAACATAGTTTGTCAACCACTTAATTATAAAAATTAAGTTTATAGAAGATTTTTTGTTTACAAATACCCACCTGTTATTTGTTAAGGTAGCAGCATCTTCCGGATACGGTAAATTGTATGAAAACCAACATCTTATTGTTTTCGGTGTCTTTACACCCTTGGCCTCCATCATTCTTCGGAATGCTCCAATACAAGTTGTCATCAAAACAGCAGTTATACTTATTTTATTCGCTGAACTAATTTCTTTAACCAAATCAGCGTCAACTGGTTCCGGGGACCACAAAACTGTTTTCAAGTCTTTAACCTTAATGAATTTGTGCCACGAATTGTAATCAAATATTCGCGCTGGATTATAAATAATGTCAAATGGGACATTGGCACAGAAAATTAAAAAATTAGCATACGCGGACAAGGACACGATGAATTTTTTGGCAAATGTGTTCCCGAATTGAGGTGTCCGCAGTTTGGGGAACTCCCCGAAGGATCCGTATTGGATTTGAATCGCAGCGGTGGCATCCCCCATGCAGTGGTGAATTTTCCAAATCAAAACTGAGTATTCTTTTTCTTTTCCTTGCTCCAATTTTCGGTAATTATTTACTAAAACAACTTCCCATGGACTTCTTTTCTGGGAAAACAACCTCGTTATCTCCTCTTCCCGAATTTTGTGAAGTTTTTTCTTGTCAATATTCTCGTTACGGGCATTTTCATATACTCTGACGTGATTTTTCGAATCGAAACTATTATCTGGCCTGAAGAAACTATATCCCATGAATGTTTGGATGTAGTATTTCAATTCTGGAAATTGTAGGGACCCGCCCTTTTGTTTTCTATTCACAACCCTTTCTTCTATTTCCCCCAGAAGTTTCTCATATTCTAATCTTCCAGCGTAAACTTGAATTACCGAAACGTAATTACTCGAACTGGAGTACACACAACCTTTTGCCATAACATTGTCAGCCCCCCGCAGAATTCTAATCGCATCGGGGTAAACTAATTTCGATAAGATCGAAATAAAAATGTAATACGGGAAAACGTTCAGTACGAGCAGAACAATTAAAATAGGGGAAAGGACCATTGAGATTATTGTCACGATTATCGAAATAATTATCGCTATCGGAAGTAGGATTATTGTTCTTAACAGTTTTAGTAATCTTAACATTATTTTTTGCACTAATCTCAGTGAACTCATTTTAAAACCTGAAAAACCGCTACAACAGTCCAGTGGTAATTATTGATGTTTTAGAGAAACAATTAGTAGTATTACGGTGAACGGCTGGCCTGACCTGGCAAGTCATTGAAATTCTCTGGAAAGAATAAACGTAGGGTGATTCACATAAAATATTTCCTCCTTCTACAGTAATGATATTATCTTGCGTGAGCATACGTATTAGTACATGAACAAAGCATCAGCTTTATTATTAACTTCAGAAAATAATGGCTCAATTTTGTACAATCCTCACTTGCTATAACCAACACGTGCGAAATTAATTTGTTACCATTATCTCAGAGTTGGAGCTGGAGAGCATAAATAACTTGTTTTCGCGTCCAAGTTAAAGGAACTTCCATAATATGGAATATGGAACGGATTCTGGAGCATAATAACCAAAAAATTCAAATGTACTCTCGGCTCAAAAATGATTGAGACTGTTTTTGAAATAGGCTCCGCCCATAAGGTATATATTATACTACGTCGATTACCTAAAAGATGCTCTACTGCCAATGTAGACTGACCATAAAGGCGGAGCCTATTTCAAAAACAGTCTCAATCATTTTTGAGACGAGAGTATATTAGGAATTCTCCATAGTAGGAGGAAAAATCGCAAATATGTAACAGATTTTCCACAAAGTTTTAGACTTAGAGACGCTTTCAGGAAATTTTGACCTATTTACGAACAATTTTTATTATTTTTCCTATCCTGTGAATGTGTTGTTAATATAATTGAATAGTAACTAGTTAAGTGTTTAATGGCTATTAAAAAAGTATACAAAATTGTGGAACAATATAATAAAATCTTTAGTCAAGTAGAGGACTCGTTTATTGGCTTTTTAAGCCATCTACATGGTAATGGATATAAGGAATCCCCATATATGGAAGGATTTTTGCACCAAGAATCTTTCAATGCGGAATTCTCTGTATAATTTTGTAAAAAATATTAGCACGCAACTCCATTATCCCTAATTGGCAACACACATCCACACAAGGCAAGAAAACCACGATTAAGATCCAGATAAAGATTCGAGGGAGCCTTGGATGAGTGAGTGAAGGAAGATTAAATTGTTAGTTCATGTATCGTGTTTGATAAAAGCTTGTCAATTTGCACTTTTGGTTCATATAAACGCAATTCCCATATTTATTTATAGGACACTTACTCCAAAAATGCTTAGGAATAAAATATGCTTTTTAACAAAATCATTTCCTACTGACGTCATTATTATGATTACAATGATTTTATTAACAGCACTGGAATTGGCATTTATATTAAACTTTGAATCATTTTATGTATTCCGACAGTTTTCGTGCTGCGTATTGGAGGGATAGCCCATATGATAAATATTATCCATTCCGCATTCCAGTTATGACTAACGATTGCCCAATTAGTATAATTAATGATATTTCCATGTATTTTGCATGGAATAATTTCAGAATAAAAGGAATTTCCTTACTTGAAACGATTTATTAAATACGGTTTACGGTTTACATGTATTTACAGAACAGTTAAGTAATAGGTCTAAAAAGATTTTCAAAAAATATGTAAGAAGTTCTCTCAAAAGAAAAAATATGAATGAGACAGATTTTTCAATAGTTTTTAGTCAAACAGAGAATTCTTTTAGTAGCTTTTCAAACGTGTTAATGGATTTATACGTTTTCAATTAAGGGATGGATAAAATTCGTTTTGTACTGCACTTAACGCTATTTAAGCTAATATGTGTAATTATTCTAATTATTGTTTACTGGCATGAAATGAGATGCTTATATTTACCATTCTAGTTATTTACGTAAATGTATTTATGTTTTTAAATTTTAACAAGCCTTTATTTATTTGGTTTTAAATGTGAAATCGTCCACTTTACAGTAAGTGAAAAGAATAACTATGACAGGATGGTGAGTTATTTGAAATGTTAGTGTTATTTAAATTTTAAATAGTAGCGTTTTAACTGAAGATTAACATTTTGAAGATATTTTTAAACCTAAATCCCTTTCTTTAAACAAACATTATAATTATAGCAAAAATAAGTAGGTATGCAAAAAGTAATTATTAAATATTTATAAAAATAATCTACTAAGAATGTCTGTCTGTCCGTCTTTCACTGCGATTTGTAACTAAGATCCTGTTTCCAGATTCCTGTTTGCTAATGGGTCAAATTTGCCAATAGGCCAAGGTTCTATGAATAATGTCAACTTTTCAGATGCTTAAACAGGTGTAACTTAACAAAACTCCTATATTATTTACTTTGCCATTACGAGTTTTCTTTTCAAATACTGTTTCTTATAAATAACAATAGCACTGATGATGCTGTCTTGTATACTTATATCAGATTTGCAATGGTTTATTTAAAATATCGCATTGTTACATTAGGTATAGTAAATGGACAATTATTTTCGATAAATATTGTATGGCTAATAAAATTCCGATTTTTGTAATTCTACTAATAAAAATGTATTTTCAGTCAGACATTTATGGTATTGCATTTCAGGTAATTCAACTCTTCCAACAGGTGCTTCTCAATTTCGTATATTTCTTCCTCGCTAGCTAGTAGCGATTTTTTGATTGCAAAAGTTACAAAGAAATTACTTTTATATTTGAGAATTTTAACTAGCAAAGCTGTAACAAGAAAAGAACAACGATATTCATTAATTAAGGATTTATAAAATAATTTCCCTATTTGGAAGTGATATTTATTTGTATATGTAAAGTAGAGTAAAGATTTGAGCTTACCAATACTTAAAGAAACAAATTCAATATTTTGATAAGTTTCCACTAGGTTGCATCCAGCCCATTCGACGTCAAAGGAAGGTAACGGTAAGGAAATAAATCCCATCGTCACAAAAGATTTATCTATTTCCGGGCCAAAGTTACTAAGCCTGAACGAGCCTGGCCAATATTTCACTATTCTCAGTAATATTGGTGAAAATAATTTGAAACTAACTCCTAAAGCGTTAACCAAATTCGAGTTCGTTTTCCTCAGCCTTTCAGTGGGATTTTTCTGTAAATCCGAAATTGGAATTGGAAAAAATACTCCAGAACTGGAAAAAATTGTTCCAGATATCAGCGCAATTTTAGTTTTGTACTCAAATTAAAAGTTTTTATAAAAATGCTAATAAAATCAATAAAATGTATAGTTTAGAGTTTCTGTCGTTAAAAAGAAAAGTTGACTCTGAAACAGTACTGAATATATAATTAGCATGTTTTTAAAGGTTTTCAGTAATTTAAAGTAATTCATCATTAAAATAAAATAAAATTGTTAGTAAAATTATAGAATTTTGTATCTTTGAGAAATTCTGAAATGTTAATGACATTTCTACCTTTAAAATAAGTTTATTTTAAGTTACTGATAGATTCATTTGTTTTACGTATATTTTTATGCAACACATTTTATTTAATTTATCATAAATACAAATTTGAAACCTTACGAATTATTTGTAAGTCGATCTTTTGGATTTGGTATGTTATGCGTAAATTCTACTCGAATATTTTCCGGTGACTTTATCCCTTTAGCTTCCATGAATCTCCGAAATGCTCCAGAGGTAGCTGCTAACAAAACAGCGGAAATGCTCACTTTATTCGCCTTACTGATCTCTTTAATTATTTCCACATTTACTGGTTCTGGCGACCACAAAATGGCGTCCATGTCCCTTTTCTTTATACTCCTCTGCCACGAATTTAAATCAAATGCCTTTTTCGGACTGTAGACTAAATTAAACAAAACTTCTCCAGGAATTTTCAAAAAATATACAAAAGCCGCAAAATTAGCAGCCAATTTTGACAAAAATGTGTTGCCAAATTGTGGCACATTTAAAGGTGTCACTTTTCCAAAGGGTCCGAATAGTGCGCGTATTATAGCGTAGCCATCTGCCAGGCAGTGGTGGAATTTAAATTGGAGTACAGAATATTCTTTTCCTTCTTTGCCATCTTTTTTGTAGTTTTGAATTATTAAAATTTCCCAGGGGCTCATCTTTTCTGGAAATAATTTGTTAATGTGCTCTTTTCGTATTTTATGGTATTGTTTTTTATCAATTGTATCGTTGTTTCCCTCTTCGTGGAGTTTTACATGATTTTTCCAGTGAAATTCTTCCTCTTTTATGTAGAAATTGTGTCCCATAAAAGGCTGGACATAATGCTGCAATTCTGGATAGTGGAGTTGTCCATTTTCCAACCTTTTGTTAATTAATTTGTCGTCCAGTTCCTCTGCAAACTTTTCCAGTTCCAGTTTCCCTTCAAATATCAAATTGGCCGATATGTAAAGATCCTTTGATTTGTAAACGGAACCT
>JAQFYC010004802.1:0-16041 GCA_034694165.1 Tomocerus mixtus | reverse complement strand
AACAAAAAAGTAAAAAAGGTTGATCTTTAGATTTTTTAATTACATTCTTTTAATAAAAGTACAAGTTACTACATACTACATTTATACTACAACAGAGAATAGGAATAAATAAAATGACATTTAGAATTCGATATAGGGTCAGTGAAAAAATCTAAACGCGCTAACAACTGGAAATCTTATTGAACGAAAGGATGAAGGAATTAATATTGAAACTGAATGATTGAAGTATTGAAGGTTATGGCCAATGGTGATGGTCAAAAGTCAAATGTGAAACATCGAGTTACAAACAAACTTACCAAGAGATTGACGAAACGACTATGAAGATCCAGACAACAGATGACAGACAGAGATGATGGTCAAGGTTCCACAATTCCAAGCCAATGTTTAATCATTAATCGATTGAATTGACAATCGCAACGATATGATCCAAGCAAGCAATCTCTGGATGCTGGCTGGCCTCTTAACTTTTTGATTTAGGCCATCAATAAATGAATCGGTGATCAAGCAAGTTGTCCGATTTACGATCAATGATATACAAATATATATATATGATGTGATCGTGATGTAAGAAGTATTAAGAAGTCAGAATTGAATCAGTCTGAGCTCTGCAATCTGCAAGTGTATAAAAATACAAATTAATTTAGTAAGTTAATTAAGGTTTCAGTCAGCACAATTCAGCAGAGGAGAAAATAAAATGTGAACTACATAAACTTACATCATTGTTGTGTAACCGATTCACTTGAGTTTTAACTTTTATACAAAATAGTCAAAATAGTATAAACTCATTCATGTACCTACACTATTGTTAATTTACAATTCAAAATTACCTGTCTCCCGTACTCGTCCCATGGAGCAGTAGTGCAGTAATGATTCCCACTAAAACTAGATTTTTTTGGATATTATCTGTCTGTAAGTCTGTATGTATAGGTGGTATAGCCTGTACTATTGCTATCTGGTTCTAATAATCTTGTCTATGTGTATTAGTATTGATGTATAATATATTCTACTAACTGGGTACTAAGGCTCATATATATAATACATATTATTATATACCAAGCACTGCCAATTATTATGAATTTTGGAATAAATTATTTCTAAAGATTCCAAAAGTCCAATCCTAAACTTCAACTTGTAAGTTGTAAGTGAGCTCTTCCACCACAAGTACACCACACATACACCACATTAAACTTACGATATTCGATTAACACATACAAAATAGTACAAATACCATACATACATACACCATCATAATACAGAAGAGGGGCAGCAAAGCTATAATACGTTATACTATAGCTGACTGCTATTTGCCACATTATGCATTACATGAATAGCAGCATCAGCCACACTTTTGAAAGTCTTTTCTTGCGACTATGTATGCTAAATTGCTAACTACAACAGATGATGATGATACATCTATATCTATAGACACAGACAGACAGACAGCAGGCAGTCACGTCACAGTCACAACAGTCACATAAGTGACTGTATTTATATTGTGTATTGTAATAGCAAAATGGTAATGTTGTAAGATTAGATACAATATTTTTATGTAGTACTATGACTAAAACTTCCATAACTAACGCTAAAAGTGAAACTAGTACATAGTGAATGTTGACAATAAACATCACATTTAAATTCATGGTATTATATTATAATGATATAGAGCATCTAATATTTATAGCAATCGAAATCCTTACTTTTTACTTTGAGATAATTCTATATTATGTAATAATGTAATCGCACGTTCATTGGTAATGTGGAAAGTGTGAAAGTGGGTTATTATGTTACGTTATAGTTACGGGAATTTGGGAATGTCGAATGAATCGAATCTCGAATGGTAATGGTAATAATGGCTTTGGGGTATAGGGAGACTGTGTCGAGAAAAATAAGGGATAGTTTATTTAGGGCCACCCTGTAAATGCTTTCACACGGTGAAAGTAGAAGTAAGTATTCTTTGTTGCAAAGTCTTTGGACAGAGTAGTTTAGGTGGCAAAGGCTGAGGGCTCTTTTTGTCCTATTATAATTCCGTAGTAAATCTGTCATAGCAGCACCTACCTTAATTTAAACTTTCACTTCATGCTTAATAAGCTAATTAGGATAAGGATAAGACCAACTATATGCATTTTATATTCATCTAGTTGTTAAAAATTAAAACATCCATCACATGTAAACGAGTTCAACTTTCAACTATTTTTCAACTCTTTATTACATAAATATATTACAATTTGTTGTAAAATAAAAAGCAGAGGTCTTTGGTAAATATAAAGGGCAGTAATCGAGAAGGCTATATCTCAACAGAACTGAGTTGTTCTTTTGACAATTTCAATAAATATATTATATTTTTGGGAAACTAACACGGGTAATGCGATGCGTTTTGATTCTGTTTCAATGAAGTTACAATTCTGTGTATCTCTCTAAATAAAATGACTATGTATACATGGACATGGTCTTTATGTGACTCGATATAAGGACTTGCTTCTTCATCTAGGCTTGCTGTTTTGTATGTGATTATTGTTATTAATTGTGTATGGGAGTGGGAGGACAGAACACAGCCACATTTATAAGTAGATGCTCGTTAAATAATTAATTAGAAGTTAGGGATTCGTGTTAGTGCCACTGGCGTGACTGGCGGTGGTGTTACTACCGTCGTTTAACCCAAATGAGGACAACGATGTTCCGGTTAAATTCACCTCGTGAAGACTTGGAGAGTTTCGAAGAAATCTGTCCACCTGCCCTTGACGTTGTTCTCCTTCTTCGACATGGGGCGCCGCTGTTTTTGGAACGTTCTCCAAGGAGCCTCCCAAGCTCTGGAACCGACGCTTCTCCTCTTCAAGACGAGCTTGTCTTTGTTGGATAATGGTCTGTGCAAGTGTCTGCAATTCCTCTTTCAGCATGGGATACTTTTTTAAAATATCAAAAAGATCCTCTCGAGAAATTACTCCTATTTCTGTTTCAAGGCGAGCCGTGTAGGAATAGGCGTACTTGGCATCCGGCAGGAACATTTTAACCTTAAAAAACGTAAAACGCATTAAAGAAAAAAGACTGGGGTTGAAAGTTAAAGATTGAAGAAATATCTTGAGCTTTAATGGCCGGTAGTTGAATTTAAAAAAATAACCATCTCAGAAGTTTTGAAAAGCTTTTCTGAAACTTATTACAATTGGTTTATATGGAAAAGAAAATTCTGATATTCATGGTATTGTGCATTAAGAATTCTTCCACATATACAGAAGAACTACACACTAAACAAAACGATAAATAATTTCCATTTTTATATTTATTAGAATAGACCATATACTCAATCCCTCTTTTTGTTTGGACTTAGAAAAATGAACTTTTTGGATCCCCTTATGACCTGGTATCAAATGTGTATCAATCTAAAGCACTAGTAAAGGGCTTTCAAACAACACTAATATCATTTTTCTACGGTGTCCCGTTCATGAGTAATCAATGTAATCCGAAAAATCCCAAAATCGGATTTTTTGAATTACTCATGAACCGGACACCGTAGAAAAATGAAATTAGTGTTATTTGAAAGCCCTTTACTAGTGCTTTCGATTGATACACATTTGGTACCAGGTTATAAGGTGATCCAAAAAGTTCATTTTTCTAAGTCCAAACGAAAAGAGGGATTGAGTATATGGTCTATTACACTTGAACTTGAGCTACTCACCTCGCCAAAACAGTTTCCTTCTACCAACTTTGTAACACAAATATCTGTATTTTTGTCTTCGTCCAATACCACAACTTCCCCTTTGGTTACAATATACATTGTGTTTACCACGTTTCCAACACGCATGATGCGCGTGCCAGCCATGTACATTTCGTGTCGAACTTTTACACAGATTTGTCGAATGACCTCATCATCCAATTTTCTCAATATTCGAGACTAAAACAAGAAAATCATTTTCAATAAGTAAAAATAAAAATTTTAAGGTGATCAAAATCATATTTTTGCACCTTCTTAATCGGTGGTCCATATATTTCAAAATAAATGTCCGCTCGAAGAGGATATGGTAGCTCCTCCATAACTGAATGGTATTGCATGGCTTTTGACGTTGACCACATCAATTTGAAGTATTGTCGAACTTCGTTAATTTTCTCCGGTTTCAATCCCAAGGTAGTTAAATGGTTCTATATTGATTTATGTTGCAAAAATGTATATGTGAAAACATCCCTTGCAGAATAGAAAACTTACACATGTATATTTAGAAACAATTTTCTTTTATTGAAAAATTACTTACTTCCAAAAAGGACAGCTTGTATTGAAAATGTATTTTGCTCGATACTTGCGAATCAAGGCACTGAGTCATTTCTCCAAGAAGCTGTCCTACTATTAGAACAGTCGCAAATATTATCACAATAGTCATTATTAGTTCCATGGTTAGTCTTGCTGTCATATCGCTTAGTCCGGAGTAGGTGATTGTATTGGCAACATAATTTAGTGCTAGGAGATAGCGATTTCCAATTTTTACATCACTTTTGTCAATTAAAGCTGATAAAAGAAAATATAGATTTGTAGTAACCTTTCATATAGAAAATATACATAATAGATACCTAAACTACTAAGTACTAAGAATGAACAATCTGCATTCAAATTTTTATAGAAATAATTTCATTTGAAAGCAATAATTTGTATGTATTACTTAAAAAAGAAATCCTACTTACAGTGGTCATCTTTAACATCTTTAGTAAGAACTGCTACCCAAGATCTGGGGTTGCAGTCATCCCCGTAGCAGGAAACCAGATACCATGAACAGGCACAGAAATGAAACACAAAGCACAAAAGAACTGTTACTTTGAAAATCTTTACATTGGAAGCCTTCATTCTCAAATCTGTAGCCGATTCATTAAGGTAGCGGACAAATAAAACCTTCAAAAAATAAAACATTGTTTAAATGCCTACCTTTCTTTCACTGTTTTCTGAATTAAGAGTAATTCTTTATCAATGGTTCAAAATTGGTGAAAACATCTTATTAAGAATTACCATGCGTAATAGTTGCAAACAACGGATATTGGAGGCTTGTCTATCATTGGTAGCCAATAGGTAGAATGGTACCGTAGATAATAAATCTATAAAAAATCCATCAACTCGTTGCAGATATCTACATTGAATCAAAAATAAACTTTAAGATTTTCTACGATTAGATGGATAAATAGTTATTTACATGGATTGTGGTTTCACATACCGTACAGCAGTAGCCCGAAAAGTGTGAACAAGAACACTCTTATCATTGAAATATCCTAAGTGAAAGTTTCCAATAATCCGAAAGCAAAAAAATATTTCCAGGAGGATTCTGACACCTAAAATGATAGTAGTTGAATTCCCTATGCCCGGCCCCTCTTGCTTTCCTGCTCCGAACGCTATTTCATAAGCCGTTAACCCGCATGAAATTGCTGTCAAGCAAAGGAACAAGCTTACGCAGTTACACAAACTTGACAATGGGTGGATCACAAATGTACAGGGATTGAAGTTTTTTGTGCTGTGAAAATATTTTTAACTTTAAATTAGGAATAATACTGTATAGTATTGTAATAGTTTTTTCTTTGGCATATTTAACTTACTCTTGCATAATGTGAATGAAGCCCATTTCATCTCTAGGAATTTTCTTTCCAAAGGATAAAAACCAGCTATACCAATGGTTATTCATTTCTGATGATGATTCCTCCATATTTCTGCGTTCTAAATCTGCAACGGTCATAGGTACAATTCGTATAGGGTCGTCGATGATTACAGGCGCATCTTCTATATCATCTTCTTTTAGTAGATTGGAGCCAAGTAAGGCTTTGGTCTTTACTTCAGTGTTTATGAATCTATTCCCTTGTTCTTTCGATCCTGCTAGGGCTTCTTCGCCATCAGGGGAAGATGCTGGTTTTTCACTTTTATGAATCATTTCGTTATCAAGAGAAAATCCCAAATTGGCTATTTCTTCCCGCTCTTCACCCAAATCTGGTTCATCGGAAGTTTCTAATATCGTTTGCTTAATGGATCAAGTAAGGTCATACGGATGATTATTGAGTTCACTTCACATTCTATATAGACAAACTCATGCACTTATAATACAATATTAATAATGATAACTAAAGTACCCTGTATCGGACTAAGCAAGCTTTTTCCAATGCAATGTGGATTTCAGGATACACTCGTAAAAATGAGACGAAATCATCTCTGTTAAACACAAATGTTTCTACCCCACTGGCGGTCACGGCTGTGTATAGTCGCTGAACATCATAAAGCACAGAGATTTCTCCAATCAAACTGAAAATGAATTTTTAAACAATACAGTAGCTGGAGAATCGGTTCATACTGCATAAAGCTTTTTATATTGTCTTTTCTCTACCTTCCAGTACCCATGAAACCGATAACTTTTCCTTGAGCAGTGTAGCCAATTACTACTCCGGAGCAGATCAAAAAAATGTCATCGTTTAAATCTCCATATTTAAAAATAAATTCTCCTTCTGGATAATAAACCTCTTTGAGACACAAAGATAACATCCTAATACCTGGAGCATCCAAAGTCTCAAAAACTGGTGACTGCAATTAAAAAACTTTGTTAGCGATTCGTTATTTCTAATTTCAGCCTATGTTCATCTAAACTTTACATGTAAATTAGCTTGCCTTTCTAAGATGCGATTCGTACAACTCTTTCATAACATCAGCCTTAAGAGTAGGATGGAGTGCTGCGAACAGATCCCCCACCAGTATGCCTTTTGTTTGATCCCATGCACTGAAGTAGTGCTCCCTAACGCGACTGTAATCATTGTGAGAATCAAAAAGATTTAGTATACCTTAATCATTAATAAATAATTTCTCATATTCATTATTTTAAACACCTTCTGCAGGAACGGGATGTTCTATACTGCTCTAAGAAGTTGAACATAATTTTTGCTTTCTCTCGTATTTCTATTTTTCTTGAATCTTCTCCTGCCATACAGGCAGTCAATTTCGAAGCAAGAAATCCAGTGGTTATCAAGCCTGCAGAATTCACACATTTATATTATACTGAAAGTTTTAAATAGTAGGTATATTAAAAGGAAAAGCCAATTACTACACGTCCAACACACCGCGTACAATGAATTTTGTGCGACATTCTAACAAAGGTGAAAGCAACCAATAAATAACTAAAGCACTTCTTTACCGAAAATAATTACGAAGATAGCAATATTTCTATTGAAATCATCCGTAGTATCCAAATCTCCATATCCGACCGCCATGATTGAGTTTGTAACCCAATAAATCCCAACAATGAAATACTCGCCAGGATTTTTCACATCTAGAGATTAATACAGAAAATATTTAACACGTATCCCTTACTTTTCTTTTCCACAAACAGTAAAATATTCTCATTTCTTAATATAATGCAATTTCTTTATACATTTATCCACAACTTGGTATTTGTACAAATTTCCATGAGTAAGCCAAGCGGTATCGCTGCATTTCATAGGCTTTCCATCCACAGGGGGGTCACAGACGAGGAATGCAGCCATGCAAGCCACACCGTTTATAAATATGATTAGCATAGGAATAACTTCGACAAGGCTGCAAAGAAATAGACATTAAGCATTCTAATTATCGACGTTCCCATAATAATTTTCCATCAAAAAATAAAATGTTTCTTTTACATTAGGAAAGAAAGACTTCTGAAGATAGATTTTTCTAGCATCCGTCCAGCGAGAAGCATACGATATACTTGAATGACTCGGTTCAGTCTTAATTTGGTAACGAGGTAGTATTTGCCCGCGTAGTAGTAATTATTTGTAAAGGGCCTTATGTTCGGATAGAGGATGAAAATTATATACTCGAAAGGTATACAAGAAAGAAGGTCAAGAATAAAAGATCCCTTCATGTAATGTTTAACAGTTTCCATCTTGTCAGTAATGATCTGATGTTTTGATCCGTAATACCCAACTCGCATCATTAGAAACCTGGACAAAGAGAAGATGTATATATGTTATGTATGTGCAGTGTGGTGAAAGCTGGAGAAAGCACAATAATTGTTAGTAATAATTTTTTAGATTCATGGCGGAATAAACATTACAACAGGAGCCATGAGTATTAAAATGTATAGAAATAACAATAAAATGTCCTTACAAGTCAACCCACGCTACAAGATCCCATATTAGCATGAAGTATAGACAAAATGTTGGATGAAATGTGAAAACTGCTTGAGCTGGGGCAAAGCAACTGACAACAACTGCAGAAAATACTCTCAGAACTGTCCACCACTTCAAAAATGAGCCATGCGGAGAAATTGCTGAGGTTGGTTTCTTTAGAAAAGTTTGTTTCTTCATCATTTTAGCATCAATAGGTTGCTCCGTTTTTGTTGCTGTAGAAGGTGCTGCAGCCAGCATTGCTTGTAAATCGTAGGAGGGAATTTCTCTGTGCTGTATAGCTATTCCTACTTTGGAATGTTTAGAAGATTGTTTGGTTTTCTCCTTGCTTTTCACATTTTTATCTGCATCCTTTTTGTTAACAGATTCACCAGCTTGCTCTTTTTCAAATTCTTTCATTTTTAGAGAGACGGATTTTCCCATCTAATATAAAAAAGTGATCTGTTAGTCACAAGTAAATTAGATCATGGATGTACTGCGTCACGAAAATATGGGGTTAAAGTGAAAGTATTAGTGAAAGTTTTACATTGTGTTTCTTTGTGTGTTTGTAACAAAAAACAACTTTTTCCCTGTTTACTTGGCACGCTGTCGATAATGGAAGCAATATCTAACTAAGTATTTACGATGAAAACGATATACTTACGCGTAAAAATTTATACTCAAGCTCGAAACGCAAGTCTTTAGCCAAGATGGACATTAAATCATCGTGATGTAAACAGAAAAGTTGGCAGTGGGTTAAAGTGGTAATACGAACTCCGCCTTTATTTTTTCCATAAATAAGACCCGGCATTCCAAAGTATCTTCCAACTCCAAGGGTTCCAAGGGAAACATCTTTATATTGAACCTATACAAAATACACATTATCTATGGCTCAAAAATATGCTACTTTTATTTTCAGCGATGCTTAGAAAGCATACCTCCACAAAACCATTGTTAATGATAAACAATTCTCTAGATCTATCGCCAGGATATAGAACTGTTTCTCCAGGAGGAATGCAATACTGTCTCAAAGCTCTGCAAACTTTATTTTGAACATTTTCAGAGAGATACTAGAAAAACGTCAAAGAAAATGCTTTCACTGAAATTATTTTTTTATTGTATTTGGTTAAAAATTAAAAATTACCTTTGTTAAGGGAATTCGGGAAATATACTTTAGAGCTTGGGCTACGGAAATTTTTGTCTGCAAATGTTTTGGGGCATCCCACATTGGAGAATCGTGCGAAGGAATAAGAACTCCTTCGTTTGATAACCATAGCATTTTATAATAGGTCGATACTCTGACTTTTAGTTCATTTGAGAGTTTCCGCTGAACCATAAAAGATTGCACTTGGAAAAATGTTCTCTTAAACGAGACCCTGTGATTTTACATAAAGCATGGTATTTTGTTATTTTAAGACTTGGAAACTAATGGTAGATTGTAATATGCCCGAGAAATATACCGGCGACGCTCCGAGTTGGCCAAAATGGATGCCATTTTTGCAACCATGTGTAGAAGGAAAAAAGTTCCAAGTATGAGGCTAATAGTCATAAGTGCAACTTCACTATCATCAGAATAAGGGATATCTCCAAATCCGGTAGACGTAACAATTTGTGTAGCCCAGTACAAGGAGAAGCTGTAGTTGTAGTATAGGACATTAGGAGGAGCCAAGCCTCGAATAAGTGGATTCCTAAATATCACAAACAATGTAATTATGCTCGGTAACGAAGACGAATATGCAACTGGGATTGAGGAACAATGTTTTTACTTCACAATGTCCCGAAGTAGAAAGGCGTAAGTCACTGCACATATGTGAATAAGGAGAAAAAGGCGAAGTAAACATCGTAATGTAAATGTGGTAATTACGGGCAGCCTAGATATCAGCTCCATTTCATTAAGGAATTTGACTGCCTGTAATAAAGTACGGTACAATCGCTTACATTAAGGATCATTTGAAGGCATTAACATACAAAATATTTATTTGTATTACCGCATGAAGAGTAAGCAGTCTGTTAAACTTGAAAACGTAGAAGTAGGGATCAATTCCAGCCTGCCATCCAACCATAGGGGGAATAATGTACTCAAATGGGATGAGAGCGAATAGCCGGATGTACAGACCAGGCGATTTCATTCGGTATAGAAGAATTTCTTTGATATTTTCTATCGACCCTAAATTAGCAAAGCAAACACAATTACACTTTCTTAATACCAAAGTTCACTTTATATAGCTATATAAATGAATACTATGTAATTTGGATTTTTAGGTATGTATTGTATAGTAGTTACTTTTGGGAGTGACCACAATTTGGATCATGTCGAACATATAATTGATAATGAAGATGACATCAAAAATATGAAAGATGTAGTCAATATAAACTGTAGAAGGCTTCCTATAAGCAAATTGATAAGGATAAAACCAAAAAACAGAAGCAGCACTAAGAGTCACGATAAGTTTCCAACACCGGAGTTTCCAAGGATTTTCATCGCCTTTTAATTGAGGAATAATTTCCAAACATCTTGCTTTACAAGTTTCAGTGTCTCTTGGTTTAATGAATCCTTTTGACTCCTTTATCTCTTCAGGGGCGGTAATAATTATAGGGGCTAAAGCGATGCCCAAGTCTTTTGCTAACGATGTTGCGCGTTCTACATCCGCTTCCAATGCCTTATAGGCGGACGTCTGTATTTGAATGGGCTCATCTTCCTCATCACTCCTAATAAATAAGAATGATATCAGTTTAGCGCGAGTATCATACACATTTATGAGAATTTGATATTCATAAAAACTCAGAAATATAAATTACTTTCTTCGCAGTACTTCAGCTTGTAGTTTTGCCATTGCTTCTGCCTTTAATTTTAATCCATCGAAATCTCCTATAAAAAGAATAAGGCAGTGTCTCCTAATGACATTTTATAGACACTTTGTACTGGTATTAGATATGAAATCTAAGAATGTGTATACCCTCAAGATCGTGTTTCTCAGCTACATCTTTATCTTTTTGGTAGTGCAAAACGGTAGCAACGTTGTCGAATGTCTGTTGTGGTCCAAAGATTTCTGCATTTATTTTTTCATTAGATCCAGATCCTGGCAAATGGTGTGACACAAATTGGTTTTGTTTCTCACACAACGAAAGCAAAAGTCCAGATTGAGCAAATCGATGCTATATTTTCATGAGAAAATCCAATGTTATAATTTATCAAACTAAAGCTACATTGGATACATTATTCATATTAAAACTATATGCAAATACAAGATATTTCAGATACCTCAATTCTCCTTTGAAATTCAGCATGGTAATCGGGAAAGTCCTCTAATACTTCGTTGAAATCTTCTTTCGTCAGTTCCATCATGACACATTCCGTTGCACAACGAACAGTCGCTATGTGAAGATAAGAGTGCAGCAAAAATATTTCTCCCAAAACAGAACCGCTTCGTATATTTGTTAATACTTCTGTCTCATCTTCATTAAGAACCTATGTAATAGAGAACTTTCGCTTTACATTGTTTTAATTTGGGAAAATGTGAAAACTTTTCATAATGTCGGATAACCCCTTACATCTAGATGTCCCTTTATAATGTAGTACATTTGTGACCCAATTTCATCCTTTCGGAATAGAATTTCTCCAGGTAAGTGAACAGTATGATCCATATGCATCGATAAATTCATTAGAAATGAATCATCAAGTCCAGCAAGTAGGGGAAGCTGTAAAGTTTTAGAAAATATGCAAATTATATTATAACATAAAATAAATTGGTACAAAAGAAACTGGATCAATAAATTACTTACCTTATCCAGCACAAACTTATTTATATTGTAAAACACTTCGGCTCTTATACTAATTGGCAGAATTTCAATTAGATCTAATTGAATAACCCCTCTACTTCGATTCCATAGATAGTCGTAAAACTGCATAACTTCCTGTCTAAGTTTCTTGCCAACAGGATTGAAATCCTGTAATTATAATAGTAAAATAATTCAATACACAATTTTTTTAGAACATCGTATTCATAATCTTAAATAGTTATTACCAAATAGCGACCAATAGCAAATTTCCGAGTGAGAAACTCTTCCCTTTCAGTATCTTTCTCAATAAATAGGGACGTTAGTGTACCGCTGACAAAAACAAGGGTGAAAATCCATGCTGTGATCTCCGTTATGGCGGAGAAAGTTAGCTCCCAATCGGATTGCAAATTAATTCTTATGTCCCCATATCTGCAATCGTTTAAAATGAGATATATTTCCAAAGGTAGCCGATTGTGCACATATATCTGCATTGGCAAACCAATAAACGCTGGATTCCACTTCAGTAAATGTTAAAAGTTTGCTTTCCCTTTTAGCGCAACAACACGCTACATAAAACTTCCACCGTTACTTTTCTCATGTTCTACGGTTGGCTTTTAATTTGCGAAGAAAAGCTTACTAATAAATGATAAGCAAAAGCGCTAAAGCATACCAATTACGTATGACCTTCTATAGTAAAAGTACTTTCTCCGTGTATTAAATAAGTACATATACTTACAAAGGTAAATCATTTTTATTGCTGTTAATAAATAATAAATAAAATAGGTTAAGTACCCTAAAAGTAAAGCCACATCTGCAGCACGATACAACGATACGAGGTAATGTAGCAGCAACACGTTAACATCCAATTTCAACAATGGCGAATTCTGGTCCCTAAGAATTGTGCCCATCCAACTCTTTTCGTCACATATATCCTGCGTAGCTTCTATTACCGTCATCTTAAAATGTTTTGGACTTAAGCTCTACAAAAAATTGCATTTATGGGTATGAGGCGAAGGAAATTGGAATTGATTATGCAAAGGATTATTGATTATCATTATGCTTTAATATGTTTAAATGCTTTCACTCACATCACATGCCACACGATGATACATGCATGCATAGAAATGAATTAGCAACGAAGTCCACATAAAAGTCCTTAAGAAGAACATTTGGAAGTCCCCTAATTAATGTGAAAAGTTAAAAATAGAACATAATAATTTATAGAATAAATAGCTTATGAAGTTTTAGAACTTATGGGAACAGACAAGGGTAGCCTCTAATAGTAAATTAGATAGTGAGTTAATTAAAGAGAAAAATATCCCAAAAAAAGGAGACGCACCGATTAATAGTCTATCTTCCCAAGATGAGAAATACTGGAGAACATTACGAATTCTGAAAATGTAGTGAATCCTGCAGAATGTGATTATGAGATCAGCGGACTCAGGACTATCCTTCGCTTTCATCGAATAGAAGATCATAGCTATTATGTCAGTTGGGAGAATGGTACAGAAAGTAAAGATTACATCCCACCGAGTGTACCCTTGGTTTGTTTTAGCCCTTTTGGATCGTATGAAGATTTTCAGCCAGTTGACAATGATACCAAGGGTGTAGAAAATATTTACTAGGTGAATAATTGCCCACATTGTCGTACTTTCCATGAGAAATCCTTCCGAAAAGAAATAAAGGAAGATGGACACTAAGGATGTGGAAATGATAAGGGCATCAAAGGCCTTGTTTTCTAAGAGTCTTAAAATCAACGGGTAGCCTGTGTCTTCCACATCATTCAGCTCAAAAATATCATTTTGAGAAGTTTCCCAAATATTAGGTTTTGCTCGACATGGCATACATTTCTTGCAGTAATAGAGGCAAAGACACTTAATATCTTTTGGATCTTTCTTTTTTCTATGATCTTCCTCTTCTCTTCCCCCAAGAACGTTAACCTCGGATACTGGCTCTTCTTTGTTCCCTTTCCTGTACTTGGAGAAGAAACGATCTCCTCGGACATCAATACTCATCTTTGACTTTAGTATATGTATATTATTCCGTTGACTGTGAAAATGTTACACATTTTTATTGAAATTAGTATACAGTAAATGGAGAAAGTAAACTTGCTTTCACTCAATACTTATTAGCTATCATGACTGAAAAGAGAAAGCTGGATAACTCTATTTAGTCACCCAGTTAATTATATTAGGAATACTTGCACAGCAAAACATTCCCGAATTGTCAAATTTTCTCACCGATTTTATGTATTATATTTCCTATTTCAGTCGCAGTCCAAAATATGCAAATCTTTGATTAATCATAGCAAAATTATATAATAAGATTGGCTAACTCTGTTCCGATCCTCGTGAATCTTGAGTTATGTATCTTCAGCTGTCTATATGAATATGTTATGTACTTCTAAAAAATAACAAGCTAAAAGTCTTCATGAAACAGCAAAGCAAAGTATTCAAATTAAATCTAGAAAAATGTATTCATGGTTATTGGAATATAAAATGTTTTTTTGCAACTATGTATACAGGATGTACTGATTTTGAGGTAATGTTACCTTGGTATTCTACTACACAATCATTATGGATTGGATCATTGACTTAAATTACTATTTAGTGTATTTAGCTTCCCTTGCCACTAGTTTTATCCTCCGTTGGATTATTTTAGGAATGTATGTTCGTTCAAAGACAAAACGTGTTCTTTTCTACAAAAATGAATCACAATTACCAGAGCGGTAAGAGAAATGGGTATGACCATCACATATGAGTTTATAAACGAAATAAATAACACTTTATTTTTAAATAAATATCCAATTAACAATCATGAATAAGCGAAGTTAACTAGTTATCAAAGTTCTGTCTAGCCAAGTGAGGATTGAATTGCGAATTATAACGTTGCTTAACAGAAGTATTTCTCTGAAAGGATTCTGTACTTTTTGATGACGATGGTTCTTCTGGCAACGGGATACCCTTTACTTTGGCCATGTGAATCTCGGCTCTTTTTCTTTCTATTCGCTCTCTTTCCAGTCTCTCTTCCCTCAATTTTTGTAACGTATTCTTTTTGGCTTGTTCTTCGTCATCAGTTTCTTCCTCCGACGGTGAATTAGACGAATGTCTACGTTCACTTTTATGCTTTTTGGATTTTTTAGACGAGCTTTTGTGTTTCTTCTTTTTTTGCTTCTTTGCCTTTTTGGATTTCTTACTGGGCTTTGAATCTTCGCTATCCTCATCCCTCTTTCTCTTAAACGATTTTTTTTCGGCACATGCGTCAATTTTCTTCTTAACACCTGGCGTAGACAAATATTTCCTAATACTTTTCAGAGGGTCATGAAAATCTTTAAACTTAACAACTTTAAGCTCCTCTGTCGTAAGTTCCGACTTTGGAGTTTCGGATTCTGCTCGTGTTTTTTGTTCTAAACCTTCAACGCTTTTAAATTTCTTTCTTTCAGTTTCTAAATCGACAGCAACGGTTTTGTTTCTATCGATCTTTGCATACCATGGCTTTTCTTTGGGATTATCTCCACTATTTTGACCTAGGTACACGAGTAGACCTATCTTTTTTTCATAGTCTTCTTGTTCCTTTTTCTTTTCAGTCTCGTGTTCCAAATTTGATTTTTCTTGTATCCGCCCTTCCTCGATTTCTTGAAAAAAATTTACATGTCCATCTTTTTGAATTATGTCAGCAACATCCGCCAACGGCATTCCTACAGGAAGTTCTTCTCCATTTTCTACTATCCGGTCTTTCGCTCTTTCACGGAGAAATGCAGTTCTTGCTTCCTGAGCCTACACCATAACGAACATTCGTTTAGTAAAATTAACTTTCTAATTATTTATGTACCTACTATCAGTCTATCAGTTCTCAGATTACAACGAAAAACAGTAAATGTTTTTTACTTACTGCCAAGGCCACTCGTCGTTGCGTCTCCTTTTCTTCTTCAGCTGCTTTGGCTTCATCTTTACGAACTCTTGCAATATTCTTCTTAGTTCGAACATGCCAACTAAAAATTAACATTGAACATTGTAATCACCTTTACGAACTTTATGCATACTATAATATATGTACATTGTGCCAAAATGTTTTTCAGCATTGCTATAAATCTCTAAAAACCGGATTTAACAGGTAGTTAGTAGTATAGTAGGGGTTACAAAAAAAGAAAAATCACATACCTTTTATGCGGAA
>JAQFYC010004801.1:0-16041 GCA_034694165.1 Tomocerus mixtus | reverse complement strand
CTGAATACATATAGTTTTCTCCGTAACCTTCATGTACATAGTATTGCAATAGTTATACGCTAAGATGACGGCCGTAAACGGAATTAGTTCAAAATATGCAAGCAATACATCGTAAAACACTTCTAGAATGAAATGGGCAATAGAAAGTCCATTAATTGTAGTATGGTCACAGCAATCAGGATCCGTTTGCATCATTTTGTCAAAGGAGAGAAACCACGCATAAGCAACTTCACGGCGATACTTTTTAGCAATGTCATGAAACGAGGTATCGCCTCCAACTTTAAACAATATTATTTTTAGGTCGACTACTAACACAAATAATAGGACGCAAGTTAGCGCTGAGAATAGTTTTTCCTGCAATAAATTAAACGTCTATTTGAAAATAGTACAAATATTATATACTACATATTATAATAATGCTAATTAGTTTTACAATTTTACAAGTGAAATCGTCTTAATAAAAAAAGGTGACAAGAAATTCTTTGTAATTTAAACAATTTTTATACAAAAAACATTTTTCATTTTTAATACGCTAGCCACTCATCTTCAGTGAATTCTCCATTTAATGTTTCTCTGAGGTTCTTTCGTCTTTATCACATTGTAAAGATTTAGGGTTTATTTTTATCAGAAGGATTCATAGGGACACACTCTTACACATAGGGACAATTTACCGAACCGGCAATTAATTATTATAAACTTACTTTATGGGTTACTATTTTCGAAACGGGATGAGACATATTAAGGACATTTAGAACAATGTCCTGTCGCTTCCAAAAGGTATGTAAAAATACAAAACAATAAGCAGTCCAGCAAAGACTATCGGCAAGGCGAAATATTCCAATAGGATTTTGTTTTAAATCCCAGGCAGTAGACTTTCTTAAAATCAAAAGCGAGAAAAGTAGAAAGTAGAAGTGATGCATGGAAGGGCATGCAAATTATCTAAACGAAAACAACAAGAATTAAAATGCGTTTACATAGTATATTTTATGCAAACGTACTACTATAATTATTTTTCTTGGGTACGCAGAAATAATATATATTTATGTACTTTTCGAAGTATTGAAGTTTTGAAGAAATATGTTCCATTGGTATTTTGATGGATAGTAAATGGCACCAAAAATAAAAAGGAAATGAATTTAATAGGGTATTCAAAATATGACTTTTCTTCCTGCATCGTCATTTTATAAATTGATTGATGTATTTCTTGGTTTTTGGATTTCATTGTTGGCAATTACAATGGTTGCAAACGTCAGTGAAGTTATAAGATTTTCGCGTTACGAGTTTGATTCCTTATTGTTAACCAATAAAAAAATTGTCGTAAAATTCTTCATTCGTGCTATCAAAAGTAATCGTCACATTATGGCTTGGCAGAAATAATGATCTTATTCTACAAGCCCCGAACTATCAGTGACCACCTACCTAAGCCACCAATCGTAATAATACAAACAAGTGCTACTCATATCCTCCCCTTGAGCATAAAGATGTTTGCAATGGATCGATTTATTTATGTAAATCGAATTGCTTCGCCATCGGCACAAAGTTATGCACACAATTTTACAATATTTATGAGGAAATATAGTAATGGAGTCAATAATGTGCCAATAGTAATACATTTATAGAGAGCACATCTATTTGTATTTTAAATACAATTATAACAAACATATTTACACAAAAATGAGTTTACACGCAAAAGTAAAAAGTTTCTGTCACCCGATTAAGTAAATAAAATACATTTTAGTTGGCGTGTATTAACTTATTGCGAAATCTTCAATAGAGAGATAACAAGAAAAGAAGGTAACATTTTGCCATTCTACCGATTAGTGATTGGGACTGTATTTCTTGGAGTAGCCATTAACAATAAATATATATTATAATATACATCATAATAACATTTATCAGTTGGGGGAGTGTTCTACCATACAATTAAATTGGGGTTTAATAAAGAAAATAAACTTTTGTATTTTACCATTATGAAATAGCATGTAAAATTAATAATATTACATTTTCCCACCGCATAATTTGTTGATCTTTCTGTTTGTTATAAAGTTTTTAACAATTCCGATAATATTTACATAAAATATTTGCCAATTATGTAACAATCATTAGAATTGTGTAATGGAGATTAATCATGTATAATAGAAAACCATTTTGATCGTAATTTGTAGTAAAATATGTTTATTACATTGACGATAAGCATAATTAGAACATTATGTAAAAAGGCTTACCTATAGTTATGGAATCACATGATTAGGCTCTTCGGATATGTAATTAAATAAGGTATCCTCAGTAATAAATTATGTAAAATATGTATAATTTAATTGAGTCTTAATATTAGGAAGCCACTTACCTAGCAAAGGCTTAGACCTTTGAAAGATTTGCGTTTCTAACGGAGAATTCTTGCTCAGGTCGCCAATTGAATTGCAAACTGATGATCAAATATGTTACTAAAACACTAATCGTCTGAAATGTGAAAACGTGGTTAACAATTAAATTAAAACTTTATTAATCTCATAGATGGCTAAAATTATATTTCTTTTTGCAATACACTTACAGTACCAACAAAACTGTAAGAGAACGTGAAAAACTTTCCTCCACGTAATCCCATAGACTTTCCATAAAAGTTACCACTGCTTTTATATGAGACTCTCATTTCTTTCAGAAAGCTCAATGAGTTAAACAAATGGCAATGCTCTTGCTCCTTATTTTTCATAACCGTCTCAATACGTCTAGCCTGTATATCATAGTATAGTACTAGTTTATTATTTTAGGTTTATTGAGTATTAATATCATTCAAGTACACACTACACATGTCATGTCATTGGGTACTACCTGAAAATGTACTTCAGCAGCCATATATAGAAATACTCCATAAATTATATAGTAGATTGCCATGTAAGTTACTAAACCCCACTCTTCTGCCATAAATGCATCGCTAAAGTTGTAAGCAGACCATGTAATTAGCTGAAGATAAGTTAGCAAGAAAAATGTTGCCGAAAATTCGTTGATGGTTTGAAAGAAACATTTGAGTTCTGCATGTATACTGTACAAATGCTATAGAAAAATTGATTTTAAAAATTATTTTAAAAAATATTTACACAAACATGCCAATTTTTATTTTTAAACATTTGCACGATGTACCTGAAGTGTCACTATTTCGCAATTTATTTCCTTAGAGAGAGTCTTGCAATATTTATAAGCTAAAATTGTTGCTATGAATGGAATATACTCAAAATAGCAAATAATTAAATCGTATACTGCTTCAAAAACATAATTTATAACACAGAATATACTAATTGCTACGGAACAGCAATCAATGTCTGTCTGCCAACTTTTGTCTGACGTGAGAAACCACATGTAAAAGAGCCCACGACGATAATCTTTTATAAACTCACTAAAATTTTTGTTTTTCCCCACAATATTCATAAATAGTTTTAAATCGGTTGTCAGAACGAGAGGGATGCTGCAGAACAGGGCTAAAAATATTTTCTCCTGCAATTAGAATAGTATTATAACATTATGTTTCATTTTTTTGTTCATGCACCTATATATCATAGTGGTTAAACTATGCATTAATAAACTTTTATGTCACTTATTGTTAATATTCCCAGCTTACTTTATTTGTGATAATTCTTGGAACACTTCCTGAGATGTTTAAAACGGCTAATAAAAGATGTTGTTGTTTCCAAAAAAAATTGAAGAATACAAAAACATAACATGTCCAGGATACATTGTCAAATAGGGCAAATATTTGTACTGGATCTTTCCTTAAATCCACATACATTTCTTTGTGTAGAAATAAAAGTGAGAGGAATAAAATTATTGTATGAAAAGGGACGCAAATGACCTGAATAAAAACACAAAATCGGAGTAATGAAAGACAAAATTGTTATACCATAAAAGCTGGAATTGTAATATGTAATGTAATGTAATAAATAAGTAATACTTTTCGAATTTTTGAAGCTTTGAAAAAGTAACTTCCATAAGAATCCCTGTGGATAGTGAAGGGAGTTAGAAAGAGAAAGGAGAGCAACTTTAGAAAGTATTCAAAATATGAAATTCCGTCTAATTTTTTGTCATCTATTGCCAAAGCTGACTCCTTTTTAAACCCCATTTTGCCAATAAAGACGCTCATTTCAAAAAGTTTAAAATAGATGAAAGGTTTACAAATGGCTTTAATATACTTACTACTTCAAATTCTCAAATGATCGTGACGATTTCGGTATAATTGTAATAGTGGTTCACATTCTGAAAGCAAACAAAACACATTTCCAGCTATTTTCATTAGAAAATATTTTGTTAGCAAATAAGCCAATAGTTAACAATTCAGTTTAGGTTTGCTTAAGTATATTGAGTGTTTCCTTTATGTATGCATTTATAGCACACTATTGTATTGACTGCAAACATTAAACTTGACGTACAAAAAAATAAAGACTTTCTTTTACAAGGTAAGTAGAAAGGCGTATGCTATCTTAAAATATTTTTTGTATTCAGCTTAATTCACTATTTTATGTCTGGCCTATGGTATACCGTCGCTTAAGATTAGCAATGAAATTATGATAATCAATATAGGTAAGTATATCTATTGAATTAGTGTACAGTACGACACTATAGCAATTTTCCCTGTAAACAAAATGTACTTTAACTTCAAAATATTATTGTAACTAATGGAAAAAGCTACAGTGATGCGATTTAATATTATGTTGGGTAAACGTTATGTAGTTCCATTATAATGTATTATTTTTAAACTCTAATAAAATTGATATTACATAATAAATATATTTTTAATGCCGTGTTTGTATCAGAAAATTAATTTGTTTTTATGTAAGTGTATTTTATGACACATAATTCTGGCCTAACATATCTGGCAAATATTCAATAGTCCCGTCCCAGTCATGGTAATTATTATAACTAAATATAATGTAGCTTCGATAAACATACATAGAAAATTATGTTTATACTTGTAATAAAATATAAATATTGTAAAAATCACATTTATTAGTCAAAATTTAGTTGAACATTAATCTAAATGTATATATATAATCATTTAACTTATAAATACTGTAAATTACAAAGCAATCGTAGCGCTAAAATGTTAGTCGTCTAGCATCCGTAATGTTTTGCTCCTTAGGACAGTAAGGGCACTTTAATTTGTTTCCATTACTCAGTTTAAGTCTGAGCAAGGCATCTTTTGAAATTACATGACCGCAAACTAGACGCATAGGAGGATTTGATTCCGTAGTTTGTTGTCTTAAGATAGGGCAAGCGAATACTGAGTGAAAACGAAGTTCCTTTCCAAGCTCAATCTCAATAGGAAGTTCATCTCTGCCATTCCATATATTACTAATTGGTCCCGTCTGAATGACTTGTCGAATATCCAGTAATGCTGGAAGGGCAGTACATCCAGCTTCAAAGCACATAGCCAGAGGAGAGTCAACAGTTTGTCCAAAGAACGCATCACGAGTAAATGATTCCTGGATATCATCCCACAGCGTATGGTCAAACAAGTGCGAATAAGGGGACTTGTTTTCAGTCTCAGTCTTACTATTTCCAGGTGTAAAGAGTAGAGATCCCATTAACTCTTGGATTTCCTTTTCATAACGTGGAACACAATTCGCAAAATTGTTCCGAGCGTAGCTAATTGCTTCTGACTGAAATTTTGATCCCTTTTGAACTACGCTAAGGAAGACGAGACGATGAAGTTTGAATTCCAGACTAGAGCCTCGTGCCATTAGTTCATCTTTATTGTTATTAACCCACTGAAAAGCAGGTTCCAAATCACGTTTCCTCAATGAGTTCAAAATACGATGAAGCTCAATATATGGTTCTTTGTCCTTCGTCTCCAGTGAGATATTTGATTCTCGACACAAGTGTTCCCCGATATTAAACAACCCGTCTCGGTACAAGTGTTGGCCCACGGCTTGGGTAAGTAACTTTGCCCGGTCCCCTCCGATGATATCATGACGAGTTATCGCATTATATTCCGGTTTAAAGTTCCTGTCGATTGACTTCCCAATTTTCGAAACGCTACTGTGAAATACACGGTGATCGGCAGCTATTCCACCAACAGATTCTTCAACTCGACTTACAGCTTCGCGTAAAACGGAAACTTCATTCTGCGTTAATTCGTATTCAGCCCCACCAGCTGTTTCAAATTGCTTCTTTAGATCGTTAATAAAGTCTATCTGATTCGTAATGGTCCTTTCAAAATGGTCTGATATTCCTTCGAATTGCTTTGCAACTTTTTCCAGTTCTCGATCAACAGCTGAACAGCTATCCATCTTGTCAAAAAATACGCCTTTTTTGGATTTCTCCAGGGTTTAGAAGACGTGCAACCACCTGTCCCGAATAAAATAAAAAATTATTATGATTAGGTTTTATATTAAAAAGAACCGTTGTCAAAATATTTTGCACTTTCATTACTTTAAGTATAATATAATTTCTTTGCCATATTATTATAGTGCATGATTCAAAATTGTAGGGTTCATAATTTTTCTACTGGAAAACTACGTAATTATTCGAGATATAATATTTATCATAAATATCATAAATATTAAAATATATTGATTAATATTTTATTATTTATTATGCTTAGCTTAGCTTATCATAAATGCTTACCTGGGGAAACAAAGGCGATGTGAATGGAAGACTGTTTCAGGCGATTCGTCCCGTGATTCTCCTTTTATGCACACGTACGCAAACTTCAAGCTATGATCTATACGCAAGTGTAATAAAAAAAGGATTGATTTTATTTTTTTCAAATACTAAACTCAAAATTGGCCAAAATTAAGAAAATAATCGACTCAATTATCAAACCTGACAGACTGATATTTGAAGCAACTGAAATCCAATACGGGTCAGTAAATAAGTGAACGTAACAGCTGTTGTATATTCAAAAGTACGACAAAATAAAACAGCAAGAAAAGGACGTAAAAGGACGGACCTCTGAAAGACTTGTGTTGTGTAGGCGGAAGCGAAGCTGAAAGCGCAGCACACCACACACGAGTAAACACAATTTAATGTACTTTTCTTGGTACCTTGTTGCTACCGTCAGCTGAGAGTTACGTAAACGTGTACAATTCTTAATTCGACTTCGACAATTTCGTAAAATGGAGCGAAATCGAAATATAGATTTTGAATCGGATGTAGAAGTCGATTCTTTAAAGGATGCGGTATGGAGGTTAACTACTCGCGTGTATCTCCTGGAAGACTTTATTGCGGAAAAATTTGGTGAGCAATTTAATTTTATAATTAATGCTTAATTTTCAAGTTTTAGCCGTCAACATTAACATGCAATGAATTGTTACTGTCTGTATACTCCCAAAAATATTTTATGGTCTATTCCATTAAAAAATGTATTTTACCGATTAATTTGGCATTTGTGCTATTGAATATAAAGAAAAAGTTATAAACATCCGAAGTGGATAGTAACTGGACGGTCATTAAAGATACACACTCGTAAAGAGCTAACTGATTTAAATATCGAATACTGGTTTGCGTCTAATAATTTGTCCAAAATACATTCGTCATATTCGTTAATTTCCCTTGTCACTTGTCGAGTAAATGGTCCAAGCCTAAGTTGTAAGTAAACTTGGTCTAAGAAGACTATAGCTATATGGCTATAGCTATAATAATAACAGAAGTTTATATATGTGCTGATGATAAAATATAAAGTAAAATGATTTTAATTACAGGAGAAGTACTTGGTCCTACTGGTTTTACGAAAACATCACCCACAGTTGACTCACCTATACCACATAGTTCTAAAGATTCCACAGCTATGGGGACCGAAAGTTTGAATAGTTTGTCCCCAACACGTCGTGGAAGAAAAAGTGTGTAACACAAAAGATTAATATGCTTTTTAATTTAGACCATTAGTATTCATAAACACTTCACAAGTACTGATTGATGTGCTTGACAAATTTTGTGATAGAATTGCTGATGATTAATTGAATGGTCTTTTACAAAAGATAGTTACTATGAAAGATGACTCAATAATAATAGCTTTATAGTCAGTTCAGGAATTTTAGTACAACAGCAAATACCCTTAAGCGAAGTAATCCTGCAGATGCTAGCAGATAATATTTTGATAGATAGGACAGAACTTATCATATAGGTAATCGTAACTTTATAGATTCTTATATTTTTAATTTTTTACCAATATATTAATCTTCGACTGGCTGAATTTTTGATAACTGTCCGATAGCTATGTACCTACCTGACTTAGAAAATATTCCGTGCATAGATTGATAAATTTTACTGCCAATGAATGTTATTTTAATGGTATATATTAAGCGTATGCCATATTAAATCTTCCAGAGTTTCCAGAACAGAGAACATGCATAAAATTAATGATTTTGTCGTTGTGTGACACAGGAAGACAGGCTGCGATGACTGCAAATAATAAACTTGAAGGACGAAGTTTAAAATTTGATAGAAGGACAGAGAATGACACTACATTTGAATCCTCGATAAGTCAAGACCATCTCAGTGGCATTACAGTGGAGCCACACGGTTTAAGCAGAAGTGACAGTGACGCTGATTTTCTACTGGTGCCTAGTAAGTTTATCACATTTAATAAAAGGGATGCAATATTATAATTATAATCCATGCCATTTTGCCTTTTTGATAATATGCAAGGTCATTACACAATTTGAAATTTCTATACAACCTGTGTATGAATTGGTAGTATTCATTAAATTAACTTTCTATTATTATTTTAACAGAGGATGAAATTATGCAAAAGTATAGTGAAGACTCTGACGGAAATGATGATTTTCTCAATGACAAAAGTGACTATGATGAGGACCCTAACGATTCAGTTGACAAGGATCCCGATTTCATGCCACAGCAAGATGATGAACAAGAACAGCGGCAGCCTGAAGAAAGAGGTACGTACTGTGTGATTTTGATGTACTGAAAAATTGTGATGATACGTATAGGACGATTAACTAAGAATAACAGGGCTAGTTAGTTTATTATTATAATGCGTCTATGCTTAACTGTTAACCCAAAGAAATTATATTTTTGTCTGTGTGGATTGTGGATATACATTGACGATTTATTATGTAATCTTTTATTACTTATACCTCTGATTTGTAAGATTTAAAAACTCGGACCACTTGTTGTTTGTTTAGCTGTATCTGTATTTGCCAGTTTAAAATTCGATCCCATTGTTCATAAACAACTAATAGTAAGTTTATTTAGATGCTGTAGAATTTGGACATATATATTGTCTATTGGCATTATTGCTTTCAAGAATTAAGCATAGCATATATGAGTGTACTTAAATTCTAGAACAAGAATCCCGCTACTTAAAATTGCAATTCCAAACTCAATTATTTAATAATGGAAAAAAAATATGTGGCAGAGTATTCTTGTGAAAACAATTAGGGGAACGCAGTCCATTCAACCCGCATTAGTATCAACGCGTATAGCCGAACAAGCCTAAGTAGAGATTAGAGATACGCTCAAACTTTACCTCTTAGGGAGTGTTTTATCGTAGTATGCTATAAAGTATTCGCCAGTAAAAGAATTAGCATTGAACTACCCCCACTTTTTGGGGAGCTGCTGAGTACAGATTGTTATGTCAATATATATGCATTTGAGACTATTTATGTTTGTTCATACTTCAGTCTCAGTGTCAGTGGTCAGTACTGTTTGCACATTGCCTGGCGGACGTATTTTGGAAAAGAAATTTCTCGACGGCTTTTCGTACATCAAAAAGTGTAAAATAAGAAGCAGAGTGTATTGGAGGTGTTGCGAGCGTAATAGAGAAAAATGTGGTGCTACTCTTATCGAAGATTTGGCATTGCGTGAAATAACAAAAGGAAGGGGGGAACACACCCACCAGGCAGACCTTAAAAAGTAAGATTACTGACTTGAGTTATAGTTACAATTACTGCTATTATTTATTATATTATGTATATAATAATTATATCAGTTACACACCATATTTAAAATTGTTTTATAGAGTATGCAGAAAACGAGTGATGGCAATGGCACAAAAATTGACGGTTGAAGATCCTGCAAAAAGCGTTGCACAAATTGTACAGGAAATTAAGGATATTTTCACCGAAGAAGAAATAAACTTATTGGGTGATGATCCTAAAAATTTAGAAAGGGCTATTAGGCGATGGAAAAAGATTAAAAAGAAAGATACACTCACGCCCACCTCCAACAGTGAACATGCTAATTGTGTATCAGAAGAAGTAAAGAAAAATGTGCCATTAAACGTAAACGTGGCTACGTGAGTGAACATTGTGCGTTAACTGCACTGCAACGTACAAAAATGTATATAATGTTATTTGATGGCTGTGAAAACAGTACCCTCACTGAAAGAATTAGATAACCCTTAGCACCAACAAATATATTTTAGTAGCAGAAATCGTGTTATAAATGTACAATGTAGTCAGTTTTCTTCAGAGTGGCAATTAAATTTATGGTAAATCTAGTACATCAATCAGTAACAACACTTAATTAATTGCAATTAGGAATTAATCTTAAACTGCCTCTGATATTTTGTATGTTTAGAAAACGTTCCAATTTTTTATATTTCTTGTTTTTCAGGAGAAATGATAAAAAAAGGGCGGGGTGAGAGCATAAAATGGAAGTTAGTAGAAACTATTGAGGGTGAAAAATGTGCAAAAGACAGACTATTGCTAGAAGAATGGAGGGTAGACTACGTTCGGGCGACTAAGGGAGGAGGGAAGAAGGTTTATTATCGCTGTCAAAAAAGATGTCCAGCCAAGGTGCACTTAGTCATACCAGAAGGCAATGAATTGGTTCAGCTTTTCTCGAATAAAGTTGACCATCAAAATCACGAAGAGAAAGTTCGAGGAATTCCTAGTGCCCTCAAAGTCAAAATTAATGAACTCCTACAGTTGGGATTAAAGCCAAAAAGCATAATAGCAACGTTAGAAGAAGAAAAACTTCAGTTACCAACAATGAATCAACTACACCGCTATATGGAACACAGTAGAAAGAAGAGAAACAAACTGCTAAAAACAGCCACTCAAGAAACGAATCCTGGTGTACCTCCTACGGTGCAGTAATATATTGCAATATATCTATGTAAAGGTCATAAATAATTTTAGTATATTTAAATAATGTGGTATGTAGGTAGGATATATACTTATTCACTATTTACACCTTTAAAAGTAAATTCTTCTGTTTTTTACTAAATTAAATTCTTATACATTTATTTTTTTATGTAGTAATTCGATTTGGTAATATTTATCAGATAAGTCAACTGTTTCAATCTTGTAACCGTAAATGTATTTGGTAGTAGTATACCAGTATTTTCTAATTTACGAAATCTTAGAATAATTTTTAAATAGCAGACAGCTATGGTTTTGCTCTTTTGCGGGGAAGTGGTAGTTGACTCCAAATTGCGAATGCTTTTTCCCGTTTTCAAATTGCGTTTACCTATAACGTTAACTTTTCATATTTTTATAGACGTTACTGGTCAGTAGTCAGTCATTGCAGTTATGTCATAAAGTATTAATTTTAAAAGGGACAGTAAATGTCGGAGTACTAATTTGTCCTTTGTAGTTGTAAAAGTAGTAACTTTTGTATACTTAGCCTATGTTTTTTCTATGTTTGGTTTAATCCTAATTTTGAGACTGTTCTTTTGCTGTCAAATGCTCATATATGCGGTGAGTATATAAATACACCTGCATAGCCGATGCTAAAGATAAATTACAAAATTACTCACTCCTGTCGACTGATTTCGCTAATAGAACTTAAATGCACTTTGTATATTGTAACGAAAACTTACAAAATATTGATGTAACACGAAAACTATTACTACGAGTTCAAAGCATATATTTAATATAGTTTCTTTCATTAAGCAAGTTAGTGGAGAATAAGTGTTCAAATGCTGTAGGATTTAAATATTTTTGTCCGTGTAAATTGTTTGAAATGGAAACAATTTTCTTTATTCTGTTGTCTGTTACGCTAAAACCAAACATTATGTATGTTTATACTATTTTAATGATTAAATAAAATAGGATATTGTTTGAGAAACTAGTATTTGGTTGCAGATTGTCTAAAAGTTTTTAATGCGCAGGGTATGAGTTTTTCTTGAGAATATTCAAAATGTCAGTTCCCAGAAGTAATTTTTGGTTCTTGTGAAAGGATATACTTACTGCATTCAAAATCTTCTTGATATGAATAAACAAGAGTAGTTATTTAAGGTTTTATGTGGGTACCTATGGATAATAGTATATTAAAATCCATCAACTCGGTAAGAAAGTAGCTTGGTAACCTCATGGCTGAAAGCATTATTTTATATATTAATGTATATACAACGATTTATATTTTATGTCGATTGTATTACTTTCGGGATTCTTACTTGCATAGTACATTGCGTTCGTACACATAATAATATATTATAGCAGTATAATAGTATCCCCACTCAGACTACTGAGATTTTTTCAACTAATATTAACCCTCAGCGTAGTACACTAAACAATATGCTTCTATGAAAAATCTATGTTTACACCAAAAGTTTTTCTCCTAAACAGGGATGATTGATGTGGACCCTTTGCGTTTCGTGGAGATAGGGACGGCTAGTCATAAAATTCCCAATGCGAATGAAGGCAGGCTTTTAAGTTTGGGGACCGTCGAAGTAATAATACAAGATGCTCAACAATTCGGAGCTACTCCAACAATGCCTAAACCCCAGAAATCATCTAAACACTCGTCCTATACAGCTGAATTAAAATTAGAGGTTGTTAAGTACAGTGAAACAACATCCGCTAAGGATGCATGCTTAAAATACAATGTACATCCTAAAAGCATTCGAGATTGGAAAAAAATACGTGAAAAGCTGGAAGAAGCTGTTGCTACAGGTAAATAATATCTACTATTCCATTATGAGCGGTTGTACTTATTTACTTACCATTCGATTGAATATTTAGCCAACTGTCCTTACTAATTAGTAAGTAAGAGACTGTTTGACAAATTGTTTAGGTCTTCTGCTTTTATAAAAAAAATTTACTCCAATAATAAAATAAAGCCACGCTTTCAATTAAAAAAGCGGATACCCGAACACAGAAATAGTATGAATTCAATAATGATAAAGATTTGAGCATGAGTTGTCGACAATTGTGTAATCTATCCTTATATTTTGTTTTAGGAAGAGCAAACCGGAAAAGAAACCAGGGAGGGGGGAGAAAGAAGCAAACACCCGAAGATGATACTCACAAAAATTTGCTAACCGAATAATATTAAATGGTCTTAATTTCTCATAAAATCAGTATTACACAACTTAATAACATAATTTTAAAACCTTACCCGGTATGCCAAATACAATGTAATGTTACCTACATGACAATGGTAATAGGAAGTTAGATCCTAAGAGACAGAGGATACTTGAGGACAGAGGATCCTAGGCCTTTGCCTTCTAATTGCCTTCATTCCTAAAGCTACACGTTAGATTTCTTTCTATGTTAAATATTTGATTTATCTTTAATATCGAAGAAAATTGGTCTAATCTTTCAGTGTATGTTAATTACGAACTTATTCATGTTTATCATGTATAAGCGGGCTTCAATTATTTATGTGAGGGCATAACACAGGCAAATGAGCAGAAGCATAGGGTCCTCTGGGATTCTCTGTCTCTTAGGATCTAACTCCGCAAACCCATGACAGTTACCTATTTACATATAGTTTGTCATTTGTCACTGCCACACTATTGTATTGCCGCTATTTGTAGTTCCTTTAATTTGACTGACGAACAAAAACTGCTGGCTATTTTGCAACATTTTTGTACCCGTTGCGTAATTTGTATTAATACATGCAGAAATAAATATAATGCAACAAAGCGTTTAAGCATCCTACTCTTATTCTTTATTGTAAGTCATTATTTTACCCAAATTGTTGAGTTGCAATCGGTAATGGGAATGTATATAATTTCATATTCATATTTACCACATACCTACATTAACATTAATATTACATTAGCATGTAATTTACAATTGCATGCTCCATATAGTGCAGTGGCATCACTTTTATTGCACCAACAACATGTAGAAAAGAAAATCATGAGAACAAAATCCTCTCCTTTAGTTTATCAGTAGTACCTACACTTCCTACACCAAAATCTAGTAAATATTTTGTCTCAAAATAATTGCAATTTTTAATTTGCATTATTGTTTTAATCTTGTATACCTATGAAGTATACTATAAGCGACTACTACGACGACTACGAGCATGTAATTCTGATTCACTATGTATAAATAGAGCATATATGAAAGCGCTAATTAAATTATATTGCCTATATACATACATCTATTTATGGTTATATATGTATATGTCCCATGTAGTCTTTTGATTGCTTCTTAATGCTTATCGATAGTTGTTCGTTCTAACAAGAAGTTGATTGACTTGCGAATTCTGTATTTGTTATATAATTGTAGTAAGCCCTACATATTTACGAATATAATGTGTATTATCTGAAAATAAAATTCTACATGGTTGGTGAAGTTGCAGTGTTGCAGTGAAGTGCATTCCAAAATAGCAGATTGTTTTGTCAATATTCGGCACCAGAAATTCAGGAATAAAGCTTAGTGCATTGGAATTAAATGCCTTGTAAAAGCGCAATTGTTAGGTATCAGACGTGGCTACTATCACTATAAGAGTGTTCATTGCTCATTGCAATAATTTTTTATTAAGCAATTAGTAAGTTTGTTTATAATGATTCGTTTTGATTTGATTTGTCTACCTAGGGCGCAGACCAAAAGGCCAGGGAATGTCTCCACAACATAGAGGAAGTGCACATTCTTGGATTGAAACAACGATTGACGAAGTAGAATTGCAAGAAAATTGGAGCAAAGTTAGTGAACACAATTACAGGGATTCATACGTCGTCTACTATTATTGTAAATCGGGTGGAAAAAAATGTCCCATTAGGATAAAAAAGAAAGCCGTTGGAGCAGATATGCTGTATTACGTCAATGGACAGGAACATTTCCACATGAAAACATTTTCCAGTGGTTTAAACCCCAACCAGAAATCAGCCATAAATGAATTACTGGAAGAAAACCTAAATATCACTCCCAGCTCAATAAGGCAAGTACTCCTGTCAAAAGGAATTGAAGTCCCTCCGAAATCTAAGTTAGCATCTTTTCTGCAGTACAAAAGGAGAAAGCAAAATCAAGGATCAATTGATCCACTACTACTTCAGAAATGAATGTACCTATGTACACTAAACCGTACACACTTATAGAATACCTAGTTTATCTCATTATCTCTACCAGAATTGTACAACAGATAAAAATAGTCAATCACAACAGTGCAACCTATAGCCCGATTTTGACAATTCCTTTAATGGCAATAAATAAAATGATCTCAGTAGGTAACCAAGTTTTCAATTACATTAATAATTGTGCAAAGAGTTCTACTTATAGCCGTAGCGCTATTATAATTCTTGTCCCGTATACAAAACCATTCTGACTGAAATTTACCGTATTACATATATTTACAATTACAATTGCAATTGTTAATTATACGGCAAAATTGTATTGTAAAGCAGGAAAAATTAAAATAAGATTATATTTGCGACCTTGTTTCGTACACGATTAGTATTGTATTGTAAGATAGCGATAGCTAGTATTTTCCACATTTCTGTATGTGACTAAGACTTTATTTCTATGATTCGTATAATTTCGAAGAAAAATATTACTATGAACATCTTTCTATGCAAAAATGGAACAATTTTTTTTGAATCAATGCCATATTATCATAGCGGTAGCATAGTAATGACGCCTTCTATTATTACGTAACTTCAGTGTCCACAGGGGGACTATAAACTGCGACTGCTAGTCTTATACCGTGTTTCCACAACATTTCCTCGTTCCCAATATGTTACAGCATGCAGAAGTTGCTTTATGGAATGGTGTTGACTGTTGACAGAGCGTCAACAAAATACCGTAAAACTTCGAATTGTCCCCGGTTTCTAAAAGGCTACCAATTAATGCGCAGGTAAAACAAAGGGATGTGGCAGTTACTTTTTTCCGTATAGTAAAACAAAGAAATATG
>JAQFYC010004800.1:0-16042 GCA_034694165.1 Tomocerus mixtus | reverse complement strand
CATATTACATAATCTTATAATTACCATAGTACCTATTTTGCTTCCACACACATTACAATTTAGCATCATTTCCAACACATCATTACAGAGTATATGCAGCGAATGAATCCTTTCTGGCCATTATTATTTGTAGCTCTGTGGAGAATTACAATTATAACGCATGATAGCATTACAATATTATTATTATGTAGGAAACACAATATCTACACTGAACTGGGTTAATAATATATTGAGTTGTTGAGTGACAAGCCATGTTATGGTTCTGGTGCTAGTGCACACTTAGGAGAAGGACAAGAAACTTCACATCACACCATAATAGCACACTGTAGCAGAATAAAGCAAACCATTGCGCATGTAATAGTAGTAGTAATAATAATGTTAATGACTACTGTAAGTATATATGCCGTAGTTTATAAGAGCAATCCGTCCATACGACATGTTAGACTAGTCCCTCAGGCATGTCTCCCCCAGCCTAGGCCCTAAGACCCTGCGTAAATACAATCAGAGAGAGTAAAGCTATGGACAGGAATTTCTAAATTCCATGAACAGACACCATTCAGATTTGGGTAAGCATTTGTAAAAGCTTATTATGGACTGCGACATATATACCACATGATAAAGGCGGCTATATGTGCATACCGTACACTTATGTATGTATGTCATTCAGTAGAGCAATTTATTTATCGTTGGTTGCTATGAAATCACGTATTAGCTCCACTACACTACATACAGACAGAAAGAGAAATACTTGCTTTAACTCTAACAACCGCGTTGGATGTGATGATGAATAGGTGCCTTCGTTTAGAATAAATGGGCACTTCCTAATTAATACTCGTCACACGCATAGGAAACCAGAGCAGACGATATTTCGACTTTAGAGGAATTTATTTTATCTACTTTTGGTTCACTAGTATATTTAGCTTAAGTTCCTCTATATGAAGGTATAGGTAGTCATATATTATATGTAATGTTTCATGAACAGATTTAGACACATGCTACATACCTACACATGCTAAACCTAACAAGCAAAGTGGCCTGTGTGCCGTTATATCCATAAAATGTTCATGCTCTCTTCTGTTTACTGACTTAAAGTGTATCGCGAAGTGGAGTAAACTGTATTTCACTATTTTTATTGCCTATAGTGCATTACTTACTACAGAAATTACGCACAGGTTGCATATTCGTGTGAAATTTTGAATTCTATTATGTTTCGAAAGTACCCATAGCTGAAAGAGGGAATGATTGTGTATGCTAAAGTAATATTCACTAACTGTAACCAACCCTGAGGCTTAATATTCGCAAATCCTTCCACGTGTATAGAGAATGCGTTCTGCAAACAGTATGGCTTCAGTATTAACAGTGTACTATTATTGTTTACGAATACCAACATAGGATTTCGGTAACACGAAGGGAATTTAACAATGTAAAGCTTTGGGCAAATAATATGTTGCTAAACTAATGCTTCTATGATATAGTTATGTAGGCAAGCATTGTTAGCTTTGTTTAAAATTTAATTCCCGAGCATCAGCTATGCAAATATATTTAGTCCTGTATAATAGCTTTGTTGGGAGGAACGGAACAGGAGTGGAGTTGTATATTATATAGTTTAATATACTTTGGTTGAAGAGGTTTCACAGTTTCGGGTCCAAGCACCTGCTTTGGTGTTAAATACTCCTTAATCCTTCCATACCCTACATTCTACATAACAAACATATATTTAGTATTTAGTATGTAACTACTATGTATACCGTTTATAGTAGGCCTTACTTATGCTTATTTGATTTCGGATATGATTGCATGCAAACAAAGCTTTTCTCCCTAAAGTGCAATATAGGTAGATGAAGCAATTTTCACCATGTTGAGTTGGGCTACTTATGCATGCAATCAAATCACTAACAAAACATCTAAATCTCGAAAATAAAACGCATTTCTAGGTCCTAAATTATAATCGAGTGGCCCAAAGCCAAAATCTGTCAGTTCTACGCTTTAATTCACATAACAGTGGTAAAAACATGTTTGAATTTTTAAATATGAACTTTAATCGTATCATATCGTAAGTAATTCATATACAATATGGCAGGGGAAAACTATGTTCATAGAGAATTAACTTTCCTTACTGACTTGGAGGAAGGGGCCCATTATGCAATGTATGTACAATGAGATTGAGTTGAGATATCAAGTCAAGTGTTGTATGTAGTGTGACTAACATGACTGATTGTGAATATATTTAGGTGCCCAAAGAATGTGAGCTCATAAATATAAACGGGCATCGGACACACTATCCATAGGCTAACTACAATGTGATTACATAGTTATACCGAAGATGTAATATACTTAAGGATTAATTTCCCTATAAGTAGGTAGGTATGTAAGTAAAAATAAATTCTGTAGTATATTGGAGGTGGTAGCTATGTTTAATGTGTAATTTTTCATATAGGCAACTCAAACTTCAAACTGTGAGGAATGTTTTAAGTAAGGCGTGTATTAATGTTATGTTATTTAAAGTAGTAGTCACTATAAACAGATTTCTAATTTCTTTGCATGCTGAGCAGAATTGGTTTTGTTTAGTGGGAAAGCGTATCCAGGGTTCAGAACTGAATAATTCTTGTTGAGTGAAATGAATGGCATGACAGGTCGCGGCTGATATTTTGAATATGGAAGTTTGCTACTTTTGTTTTTGGTGTATGTGGCATGAGGTCAACTTGAGCTGCTCTAGCAAGTCATCTACAGCCTGCAGTCACTCCATAACACAACTTACATACTTCTATATACTATAGAAATTGTGTAAAGTTGTAGATTGCTCTTGTTTTAGGGTTGTTGCGCCACGCTAACTCGTACTCTATCCTATTATGTATAATGTGCATGTATAATTATACGTGACATTGACAGCCAGAACGCTGAACACTGACTGCAAGCTATCAAACACAAAATTAGTTTCTGCCAATTGGAAAGAGTAAGCACGAACGGGAGTTTACTACATTTATGGATTGCAGTATGTTGGTTTCGGGAATGTTAAATTAAGCTTATGCCCAAATAATATTAAACTTAAAGTTTATATAGATATTGTGCATTTAAGTATGTATGTAAAATATTATGTAATATAATATGTAGAATGTAGAGTAATAATATCTGAAAAGCTAATCTAATGTAGTAATTGCGAAATTCCTGTGACGAGTTATATGGAATAAGGATATTGAAAAGAAGGAAAGTTTGAATTCCGTTTAGCCCGTTAATTAAAATGTTTCTCGGAAGAGTCTTATTGCCTTGCCTTGCCTGCCCTGGTTCTGGTGCTGGTTCCTGGATATGGCGATGGGGATGCTGTGGCAATAAATATAGCAAGTCTTCTTAATTGTGAAATAAATATCATTTTCTATCTTAGCAGTTATATGGTTATTTAGTGAAACTATTCTGTCGCGGCACAAAGCAGTTTACTAAATAAGAAACTAATTTAGATCACTAAGCCTTGCAATGAATTTTGAAGCCTTAATCTTCGAGTCTATTCAGTAGGGGAGAGAGCAGGATCTGAAATGAAGTTTTTAATCAAGAGCTTTTACATGCGAATGATATTGCTGATTGCCCAATCAACTTAAGTCAAAGTCAAGTTACAGGACTACTTAAGTTAGTTAGCCAAGTAATAGGAAAGTTGGAGCCCAACAGGGCAGAACTAAACTATAGTATTTATATGTATACCTCCTGTAATATGTACATTCAACTTGTAATAGCTTCAGTTCAGTTAGTCCTTGAGAAACAAAGTTGCGAAAAACAAGCTTGCACAAATCTAAGAGCACAAGAAAAGAACAGAATCTATGTATCTGATGTGAAAGATATGCAATCTGTAATGTAAAAGTAAAGAAAGTCCTTTACTCCACTTCACTACATCTGTAGCTAATATTAGTAGTCGTAGTCTACTTTCTATGTATTATCAAGCAAGACGCATTCCCTTTATAGAGCAGTTAATACTATATCTACATAGTACAGATATGTAAGCAATGCCTTTAGTTGTGTTAAACTTTCTGCTGTGTAGTAGCTAAGTGGGCATTAGTTCTTTTGCGCCATATGTACATGTCATAGTTAGCCTTTCTCTTGCTTTTGCTCTGCTTTCCTTTTGGCATGCCTCTTACTTAGTTACTTACTATTGTACATACTTGTGTACACCAAAGAGCTGAACAAAAGTGAACTGAGCTGTTCTAAGCTGAGAATACTGAACTTAACAACTCAACTCCAGAAAAGTTAAGTGGAGAATTGTGTGTTATGTATATCTCCGCTCCCATAATACATATACTCCTTATTCCTATGTGCACATACATTATGGTAGGTATAGTCAATACAATACTAAGAAAGTGAAGAAAGTAGGCACTGCACTGGCATATCAAAGCATAAGACCACCTAGTAGCCTAAATAGGGCCAAGCTACTTACTTACTAGATATATTTTCATGTATTCATTCGCAAAAGTGAAAACAGTTTCTCTCTTCTCTATTTCAGTGGGGAATTTCCGCAATTATATTATACAGGAAGGTATATAGGCACTATATTATATTCTTTAGGAACCATATTTGGTACACTGTGTAGCTTACGAAAGTATTTAAGGCCTGCTCTGCTCTTGAAGTTGAATTTCATAAACGCAAGTTAAGTAAATAACTAAAGTAAATATATAGGTGAGGTTTCTTTCCTATGTACAATTAAGGTATTAGGATTGCCGTAGGTATATGCAGTAATTGTTCCATTGTGCCGTATAATGTATAGCTACTATTACATGTAAGCAATAATACAAAGGGTTATTGTATATTGAAAGATTGCAGTTATCCTAGATACAAGCTACCTAAGCGGAGCAGTAATACTATAGGAAACAATGCAATGAGAAACAGACAGAGAAATAAAAGGCCAGGAAAATGAAGTACATAACATTAGGAATGCTTGAGATAAGGAAAACTATTTAACTAAAGCAAAAATCAAGATAAAAAATGAAGCCATTAAGAATGGTCGTCGCCAGAGCCTTTGCTAACTGCTTATGGAAATTACCGTGTAATGAATCAAGCGCTTTGACTTCGCTCGGTTTCCCTTTATCCTCCAATTCTATTAATACTTGTACTTTTGATACGAGAAACAATTTCTCTCCTTCTTAATTGTTCATTCTTATTCTCATTTGCAGAATTATACGCTAAATATATTTGACACTACTGTTATGGTTGATATATTAAGTTTATATATATAGTTTATACTTATGTTGCATTCATATAGTTAAATTCTAATATAAGTGGTCTAATCTAATCTTCATCTCTGTAAGTAAATAAAGGCCTGTATTCCATTTATGGTAGTATATCTTATATAGTTATGCATGGATGTATGTACTATAGTTAACAATTTGCCAAAAGAAGGCTAGTTAGTTAATTTATGTATTATAGAATGAAAGGATGTAATAGGTACCTATGCAATATCTCTTTCTAGTCTGCATAGGTTCATGACCTATGCATTACTGCATTCAATGTATAAAATTGGAGCAGCTAGCTCTTGTTAGATAAGCTCACATAATTTTAGTATGCATTTCGATGACTACATTTTGATGCTTCAATGATTATAGGATTACCATTAATGCGCTATATACTTTTACTTACTGAAGGCACGCACGGGGTAATCAACTGTGGGCCTCCTTATGAAAACATAGTGTAACTATATAGATATGCTATGTTCATACATACACTATGATATTCTAAACCTATAATACCACGTGATCGATCTGCTCGTGTATAATGCATGTAAATTCATAAGAAGAGTTGTGAGCAAGAATAAAAAGGCATCCTGACGGTTATCGAAAGATTTGCGAGGCATGATAATGGGGATTCGTGTCTTTGTTAAATAATGCATAATATAGTACTTGTTAAAATAGTACAGAAGAGAGCCGAGAACATCTTGTTAGTTTTGCATGCATAGCTGCATCTACTCCCTACTCGAAATTCTTATATTTGTACTTATAAGATACTTACACAACTTGTAAGGCTTCCATTATTGTTAGCTCTGCCGTAGAGATAGTGATAGTGGATGGTTGGTATGATCCGTTAGTTATGTAAGTAGGTTCATGAATGTGTAGCGTGCGGGAAGCGGGACAGTTCCAAAGAGCTATGTATGTAAATGTAAGTTAAGTACTTTTTTCTTATATCTATTATATGCATTGCGTGTGACTAGTCAAGTGAGGACAAGGAGACGCTGAGAAGTATTCGAAGGCAAAGGCATAGGCAATCCACTCATCATTCTATTTAACATTACATCAGGAAGCTGAAGAAGCAATTAAGATATTCAAAAGAGGACGAATGTTCATTCATTCATAACGGCCTTTAGCTTTGCAGAGAAGGCCGACGGGACTGAAAGGATGAAAAGACGCAAGACTGAGCAAGGGAAACCCAACACTCGTTAAGTAACTAAAGTGTATGAGAGGAATGTTCTCTCTATCTTGTAAAAATGAGCTTTAAAGTGTGTAAATACAAACAGTAATACAGAAATAAGGAGGCGACAGAAAAGTATGCATTAAATACGAGACCTTCTTTATACTTTCCTTTCCTTACATTACATTTTACATTATATTTATTCCCCTTATATCCTACAGTGTACTTGTACTATAACGCAATGCATGTATAATGCACTATATATAATGATAATAGAGATAATATATAGTACCTATACATAAAGTACATTGATGGTGTTGGCAGGGAAAGCGACGAAGATACGGGACGTATATCTTCAGTAGAAAGCAAAGAAAATCTAGAAAGCCGACGGAACGATCGCCTTCTGGCTTGGCGCCTGTATTATTGTCGGTATTCCTCTACGCTCCTAATGCTATCCAATGTTTTAGTGTCACGGCTCTGTGAAAGCACACACTTTTAGACTAGGAGGAGACTGAACGCATGTTTAGTATGTGTTTAGCTCGATCGTTGGCGGTGGGGGATAGAACAAGATAATTTGGTGTTACATACAATAAATATACAAATGTACTCTATACATATAATTCACACTGCACTCCATGTACATAACTGTTTTGTATACTAAATCTATCCAATATTGTAGAACAAAGTTATCACTCGTTGAAAGTCAAGTCATGTAGAGTATTCCTCTTGCTATTCTTCTTACCGTTGCGTACATATTATATAAAGTAGAGCCTAAGGTAACTACATACTATGCTGTTTGTATTAGGATATACGGGCTAGATTTTAAATGCATTTGCAACTAAAGTATTTGTAGTGTATAACATTTTTTATTTACATTTTCATTCTGTTCGCACTTTTCAGTAGAAAAGTCGGTTCACGATTCTGTAAAAGTTGACGAGTATACAATAAAGCTGGATTAGCATAGAAAACGATACATAAATTCGTTTGTCCATCCATGCGTATTTTTAATATCACAAAATTAATTCTCTTAATTAGGATAATTAAACTCTAATAAATAAATATAGGTCACCGAAATTTCAACGTTAAAAAATTAGCAGTTATCAACATTTTGATTTGGGAAATTGAACTACATGGGTTATTACAGTTTATGTATGTAATAATTTAGTTAAGCAATCGTACGAACATTCTGCGAAATGGATACTGGGGGTATTATACTAACAATTTAATTTGCATGCGAATACGGTTTGCAAAATTAAAATTTATATTAGGGTTGTATTTTATAAGAGGGCACTATTGCAGATGACATGTGCATGCCTAAACATGAAGAAAGTGAACAAAGAGTAGTTGGCTGAATTTATTAACATGCCTTAGGTACCTACAGCCTCCGTAGGTTTAATATTGCTATGCAAAATACTTTGGAATGAGCGGAATGTTTTGATATTGCGGCAGTTCTCAATTGCGTTCTAAAATGAGAATATTGACTTTGTTTTATCATCTGGGAGAAAAAGTAGGTCTTATGGTAACACATTTTTCACTGTGCCATCAATATTATATAACTAGCCATGTATGTATTTATGTATGTGTACATATACAAGCAAGTCGTTAGTTCTTTAGCACATAGGAAAGATATTCATATTATAATACCCTGTAGAATACATATAATAATGGTTGAATGGGTAAAGGTGGCTGCGTGAGGAAGCAAAATGATTTTCCCAGCGCTTTCTTTTCCGGTGTTTTTGCTCTATAGTACATTCTAGAGGAAGGGAAGCCAAAGAAAGTAGGTAGATATCATGTTGCTCTGCCTTGCGTTAGCTTTCTTGCAGACTTTCTTAAGATTCTGTTCTTTTTCGCTGTTTGGTCTGCTCTGGAATTCCCTATATTGTATTATCAGTACGTACTATGTACGTATGGTCGGTACAGAAACATAAATACTTCACCTACTTTCACTGATTCATAATGGAAAATATTTCTCTTGTGGTATATTACAATAAAAATACGACAGTCTTATTATATATTGTGTGTGTTGTGTATAAGTAGTATTTTACGGTGGGGAGCAATAGGGACAAAGCATCGCAGTGTGGCACTTGTGGAGCCTTAAGAATTAAGATTTATTGTTTTAACAGAATGTGAGTGTGTGAGCAATTGCCATTGCTGTGGGGTCTGGTTCGTGTGTAACGTCTGCAAATGTCACTTCCCCAATATATGTACAATAGAATAGAGCAGGGGAGCAAAGCAAAGGCAAAGTCGTTTTATAATTTCATATCAGTTCAGTTTCGACTCAGATGACTCTATACAGAAAGCCATAATAGCACAAGTTCACTACAATTCAGTTCGGCTGTATTTATTTTTATATTTCAACCACACAATACATAACACTACATTGTTATGTGGTAATCTACCACACGCATACTTTTGCTAACCCTTTAAATGTCTTGTTTGTATGCGATAGAGATATTACGTTTTGCTTTGCTAAGCGTATTTATTGTTGGCAAAATATTATATCGGGTTCATTGCAAAAATAATAAATTGGCTTTAAGTACGTCTTATGTTAGGTACATGCGTACTTGCATTTATCATTAACAGCTTGTATTTTTTATGTCGCAGATATAATATATTACATAAGAAATACCTAGTACATAGTTATATCTGTATAGTATAGCTAAATTTCGTGCCATATGTGTATTAATTCCACTTGTGTGGTCGAGACATACAGTACCCGGCATAAGTCACCCACCATACAAATTCCCATGTGTTAACTTTCACCATAATATTCATGGAATACTATGACTATTTCTCTGCGTATGTACAATATTCCTGACGCCACAAGCAATATTCATAATTGTTAAGATCAATTGCTATCATTAATCATGGCTTCGATAAGGGAAAGCTGTCTTAACATCACCGAAAAGATGTTAAGTAAAACTCGCCGAAATTGGGAGGAGAGATTAGATTTGTGCATTGCCCAGGGGGGAGGGCATATTGAACACTTATAATATCTTGGGTGTGATGAAAACATGTTATGAAGTTCACTTGGAAAGTATGGTAAGTTCACTTTTACAATAGAATATAGTGGAGAAAGTTAACACATAGGAATTTGTATGGTGGGTGACTTATGCCGGGTACTGTAGTACATAAACTGTGCACGTATTATACAACGTGATTACTGTAAATATAAGTGTACGTATGTATGCATAGTACTTAAGATAGGCATATCAATGAAGCATGTCTGCACTTCGTTTGCACATTTTGACATAGAAAGTCTGGATAAAATTAAATTATCATATTAACACAGAAGTGCCACTTCATTACTAACCACTGCCACGATCTACTCTTATGTCTACACAACTCCTGCCAAAAGCAACATTATTATTATTGACAACTCTGTATTTAGGTATGGTACACGCATATGGATTGAAACCTAACTAAGCCAAAAATCCCTGATGTAGTCACATGCAGGTACATATTTGTCGAATATATTATGTCTACGTAGTTTAGTTACACGACACACTTTTAGCCTTAGCTAAGTAAGACACGGAAAAGTTAAACAAATATATACATGATGTCGTTTGCTTTGTAGAGATAATATAATGTAACAAGGTTAGGTAGACAAAACAAGACAAGGCAGTAGATACTTTAATGTAATGCTTGTCATGTTTGTATGCATTTCTCAGTGTAAACCTAAAACTACACACAGAGAAAGACTATAGGTACCTATACACGTACACGAGTTGATAGGATTGCATTGGAGATAGCGCACAAGCACAATCCAGAGAAACTAAGCCGCTCTAATGTTTAAAGATGAGCTCTGGTGTTAAGTACAACACATCATTGTGTAAAGAAAACACACATTTCATCACAACATACTTTCTCCGCATTATCTACATAGAAGTTATACTCAAAGACACATTCAACCATTAAATTTAATTTGCACATTATATATAATTTAGTGTTTTAATTTGCTATGCGTTTTTTAATTCAAAAGAAATAATAAGTGTCACCCAATGAATTATTTCTTTCTCAAAAAGAGAAACTAGGGCCAGACGGCAGCCCACGCATAAGTACTTATACAATAATGATATACAAATACTTACGATACAATGGCTGGGATAAAAAACAATCAAATATCCTGCTACATACAAGTATAAACATATAACTTGTGTTTTTTGGGAGTAGAATGTACTGTATCTGTACTTACTCGTATAAGTAAGTAGGTATTATGTACTGTACCATACAGCAGTTATTATAGTGTACCTACATTATACAGTAGATAGGGATAGAGAAGAGAAAGTTCTACTTTCCTAACGACGCATATTGCATTACAATAGAGTATCGTATCGTATCACATTATATTGATATTGGGATTGTATGTTTGCTTGAAGTGAAGTAGCAGTTGAGTTTAGTTGAGCTGAATTGAGTAAGGTAGGCAAGGCTGGTTCTGGTTCTTTTTGTAGTGTACTGTAGACTGCAGACTGTAAAGATAGTTCCATCTCCATGTATGGCAGACTAAAAGGATGACACAGAGAATCGTGGGGCAATTGAACATTCAAACTGAAACCTCTAGCTTCTCGGATGTCAGCTCTGTCGTTATATATCGTCTAACCGAATCAATAATTCTACTTCGTCCTCTTCTCATGCATTTTTATTTTTCCTAAGTTGTCGTTGTGCTCTGCCTGGTTTGGTTTGGTTTGCCTTGGTTTGCTTAGGTTTCCCTGTATTGGTAGAGAAGTGGAGAATGGAGCATGTCGTCGAAACTTAAAGATAAGTCGCTGTATGGAACTATGGAATGTTGCATGTACTACTACCTAGGTACATATAGGTATAAAGCATATCTGTCTTATATTTGTGCGAACTATCTGTATAGTACAGTACAGTGTCCTTATTGTCTTCCCTTAGAGAAAATGCATGAAAACTAGGTATCTATATTATGGTTCTTCACTTACTTACCATGCGAGAGATATAAAGTATTTGTACAGCAGCCTATAGAAGAAAAGGATAATTTAACTTATATAAATTCCTGAAGCAGCAGATCAGCAAACTAGAAAACATCAGCTAAAGCAAGTTAAGGAAAGGGAGCAACGGCAACGGCAAGCCCGGCCAGAACCAGAGCCCGAGTCAGACTCTAACTCTACTGGCATACTATTTATGTGCATACATACATTTTATCAAATCATATTGGAAAACAAGCGTGTGGCTGCATGAGATCTTCTTAGCTATCTAAACCAACGTAACTTATCTACGTAAGAGTAAGAGTAAGAAGAAGACTAGCTTTTCCTTCCGATCGAACATCAATGACTATGACTATTCCACTATTTATCTGTGTCCCAGACTCAAAATTAAATAGCAATAAGGTATGTATGACCTAGATTCGTTTCATCTCCTCCAGATATTGTACATTTTCCTATGCTGCAGAGCGAGTACTTATATTACACATTCGTCGTCCCCAAACTCCTTAACATTCAGCAATCCCATAAATCTATATTAGCATAATTCATATTAACGAATGCTACTCTTATGTTCTTATGTAGTCTTCTTGCGGTACCTAATTTTAGCGCTTTATTAATATGTAGGTACTATAGGCTCTGTATAGGGTCCTGTGATTAGTTGAATTAGGTACATACTAACTTGACTATAAATTATAACTTCACTTCAGTAACTCTGCTCTTAAATTAATTATTTATTTTCCTAAAGACAATGAGACAATCGGACCCTAAATCAGTTTTACATGGAACTTTACTCAGCTCGATCTATCCTATTCATTTACCACTATTATCCGTAAGTCATACGTAACGTACTAATACTAATTAATACCTTTATACTATTTCAGTTTGTTACATTAGTAGCACGCGAACATGATATCTATGAATGACGAAGTTATTTTCTAGATTAGGTGCCAAGTTGTTAGTACTATTCCTGAATTTCAAACTACGTCGTCATCGTAGAAACTTAAAACTGCTTAGCGAATTAAGGTCACAAGAGGAAAGGTAAAGCGATTTACTGCAACTGATGATAAGGTGTATAGTTTCGTAATTTGTGAGTTACAATTTTTGTCAGTTTATGTAGCTATAAGCTGTATTATTAGAAAATTAGCCCTTTTCAATTGCGAGACACAACGATATTGTATGTAACTACCCGCTATTTATATACCTGCTAATTCTAGACACGCCAAGCCAAGCCATTCTGATAAGATATGATGACTATTTCTGTACATTGGTCTGTTGCAACTGGCAACAGTACTTATTTACTTACATACTTATTGGAAATGCTCAGAAAACCAATAAAATTAAAAATGTTTTCTGTATTAATTTATTTAAAGATGCAGCCAAAAGCAATTTTTCTGGTATCAGGTATTATATTTGTAAACACTAATACATTGTTGATAAGGTACATGTCGTATTTAATCTTTACATGATAATTCTGCCAAACACATTTTTTAATTTTACATGGAAACGTTCGCACTTTCGTACTCGTGCAAACGTTTACGGTCAATCGATTTATGTGTGGGCGCCGGCCCACCTAATTCGGCTTTTGGTGGAAAATTTTAGCGGATTTGCGGGAAAATAGGCGATTTTGGGTGCCTTTGTGGCAAAAGACGCCCGAGATTTTGCTATTTTTTGTGTCCCGGGCGCCTTATTTTAACTCGCGGTTGAGATCCGGGAGGGGGCCTTGGGCGCCCCACCGGTCGGCGAAAGCAAAAACCGAATATCTTTTAAAAATAAAAAGAAGTGTTTTGCGTGTGCTCAATTATCTTGAAGCAAATTACTGTACAAAATTATATCTGGCTGGACTCAATGCCCTCATCCACCAATTGAAACTATTTTTAGAATGTATTTTGTAATGTTTACACGAGTGCTTATTGGCCTCGTGACTAGCCTGGACAATACACGTGGGAGCTAGGTAGTAAAGAATTACGATTGTAGAGATCCAATTAAGGATCTTTATGACGAAGGGTTCTTTGAATTGAATTTAATGAAAATTCCATTAACTGTGTAATTTCCTTTACTTGGGTTTATGGCTGTTTTCAAACCGGTGGTTTCTTTAATTTCACTGTGTAAACATGAAAGTTAATCAAAAAAGAAATGAGAATGTAGCGTGAATTGAAAGTTAATGTGTACAAAGTCAGTATTCAATTCTTGGGTTGAGTGGGTTCATTGAGGTGCAACAAGGACTGAGAAATCAATTTTTTGTCAAAGTGAACCCTTAGCCAGAGGCAGTTACAGATCAACGAACTCTTGGACAATTTTTAGAAGATGTATACAGTGCTGGTAACACATATGAGGATATCAAGCTTGAAAATTACATTTGTTACTTTTATGTTCAGTTTTGTTGGTTATATGCAGTAGACGAGCGTAACGTGCCTAACTCACACTTAGATAGACGAGATATCTGTAGATACATAGACAACGCAACGGTAATAGGTCGAGTTATCCAAGATTCCTTTTTCTCAGCTCAACACCAATGACAGAGCGGAGGTGTAGACAAAGCGGAAACCTACATACCTACTAGCCAAATAGCAAACATCACTTTTTTATCTACACTTCCCTTCCCTTACTTACATATTTTTATGTTGCTCTTTGATAAGCGAACTTGTAAACGGGCCTCCAAAATATTCTCAAAATATGCTATTGAATTTCCAAATATATGTGTGTACCGGATTTTCAAAATTGTAATGAAAAATTAAATAAATAATCAGAAATTTTCATTTAATGAGTTAATAATGCTTTTGGGATTAAAAATGGACACAAACCTTAAAAATAAAACAATATATTTAAAGATCGGCTTATGTAATTTGATTTGCAGTATAATACATTGTGGAGAATGAGAAAAAACCAAACCTTTCCAGCAAAGGATTATATTATTCTCTTGTTTGACTTTTTCTTAGATAGTACATGCTAAATACTCAATTCTGAAACACACATTATTTGCGCCGCATTTTTTCGGGGCCCTTTTATAATAATATAAGTGTGTAAAGAGGTATAAGTAAAAATGTGTAGTATATGAAAGGCTTAGCCAAAGTCAACTGAAGTAAGTCATGCCAGCCAAGGCAGCCAGACCAGACAGAGAAATAGTGAAGACAAGAAGAAAGAAAAAAGGATAGTAGTTAATACAGTGAATACACAACAGAACTGACAACAGATTACTACACCATATCAAATGCACTCTCAATCCGCCTATTTCATTTTTCTTTGCTTTCTCTTTCCAACTAGAAAGATTCAGTTCTGCAGTAAGTAGTAGTAGTAGGTTGGCATTTACTCGTGTACTTTCTATTGAGAAAGAAGACTTTCTTTAGCTGACTAGACTAGCCTTGCTTTTGTATCCTTGATGTTTTTCCAGGCGGCTTGAATCGCGTCGCTGAGGGAACTCATGTGATGTGAAATGAGATGAGACGAGAAAACAGAGACGATGGAATTGTACAAAAGTATTTTTCCTTCCTTCAGTTCAGTTCTGATGTCTAAAGTAAAACATACGTATATACTATTTGTACTATTGTATATACATATTACTGATATGTATTTAGGTACATTATGTACTTACATACAGATACAGAGAAACAACTTTATAAAACACATGGACACAAGGAAGAGTACACATAGTAAAATGTTTGTCCATTACGGCAGTCAAGTCTGCTGGACTATGATGCGAGCGAGCTTTCTTTGAACACCAACATAAATGTACTACTTTCTTTTCTCTATCTTATCTGCCAAAGGAAAACTGCAGAAACAGCGATGCTACTCGTACACTACATACACTATTATAAATGTACACTACAGTAGAGTAAAACATTCCTTTGTAGGTATTCATTTTAGAAGAGTATGGATGGGCACATTGCATTTCTAATACAAGACTCGACTCAAGTAACTCTTCTATCTGTATCTCAACTGACAAATAAGTTTTCCAACGAATTACATACATAAGCTCAACTTTTATCTTCCTATCTCTTACTACACGATTTCAAATCGTTGCGTACTCTCTCTTGCCACGCCACGATGTAATATGTTATATGCGTCAGCGTCTCGTGGGCTGGTTGCGCCCGAAAACCAAAGATTAACTCTAGTACACACTTTCCCAATAGTAATACATTTCCTATCAAGAAGCAAACGAAATAAATTTATTTTTCCGATATCCAAACATATTTACCGAAAAATTCTATGCTACTAGTTGAATACTATTGTCAACAGCGAATGCAACAATAATTCTATAATCATCTTTGATGAAGCTAGGTAAGTAGTTGTCATTTAAGTAGATATGTAAAGAAGTTTTCCAGGTAATGTTACAGCAACAGTTTATGTACGCATATTTAAAGCATGTTTTTAAGTAGTACTAGTTTCACAATAGGTATCTTTAAATATACACAGCTACATCGTTATTCAATAACTTCTTTTGTAAGCAGGCCGCTGACATATCTGTTGCCTGTCAATATTTTTGCTTTGTTTATTGAACACAATTTGAGATAGAGGTCGAGTGGCACGGCAGAAGAGACGAGGAAATAGATAAATATAGATTCACTCAGTCTGAACTTCTAAACGTCAGTCTCGTATATTATGGATGAGGCGACGTTCCTTTTCTAGAAATATTCATCTTAGTGAAATGCAGGCCTCAAAAAAAGTTGGCATCCCGGCATCTAGGATTCTTGGAAATCTGGAATGAGGGTGGGGCTACGCTTGGA
>JAQFYC010004799.1:0-16042 GCA_034694165.1 Tomocerus mixtus | reverse complement strand
AGAGACACCACACCACATCAATGTAATGCTCTGTTAAGATACGTATCTCTATCTGTGAGCTTTCCTGAAAACCGTAAAAGAACGACACAGTCTTTATGCCATGCAAGCCAAGCCATGCCAAGCCAGCTAGAGCTTTGAGCTTTACTTCCTTGTGTACACATACTAAAGTATAGAGGTACACACTGAAATGCACTACTTACTATAAGAATCTAAAGCTACGGTACCAAATATACCCCAACATTTTGATACGCACGAATAGTTCCGTCTTTCTATACTGTTTGTATGTAAACTCGTTTGATACTGTACAATGTGTAAGTATTGTATGAAGCCAGTGTAAATCCTTGTAGTCACAGTCTCACTATTTACGTACGTTGCTTAATAAGCCTGGCGAAATTAAACCCACAAGGAAAGTAACGCCTGCCATAATATTCAACGGGATGGGATTGTGCGGAAGCACCAGAACCGCGGAGCGAACCTCCCCGCCCTCCCCGAAACCCTATCTTCTTGTTGACGATGAACTTTTCACCTCCACATTTTTTTCTAATACAGAGACAAAAATATTTTCGCATGCCATACAAAATATCTCCATCGTCACACATGCAGAGCACTATGCGTCACTACATGTGTATTAATGTATGCACTTATTTCCTCCTACAACAGCAGGCCAATATAATACGTAACGTAATGACAGTTTGTATCTTCATCTTGTACACCGGCTAAGTTAGTAAATTTTATACTACTTATGTAAGTATAAGCTTTGTTATTCTATAGATTATTGTACCGATATGATACTCATCTGTTGTCTCATCCAATTCCAAAACGTTGCTCCTTCCGTTTCTATTATTATTATCATTGTGCTTCAGTTTGTAATCTTTGAAAGACAAGACGGAAAGGAAGATGAGAAAATTGAACCTCGGCTGCTGTTATTTAAATATGAAGCTGATATGATAAGTCTGCAACATTTAGGTACAGTATGGAATTGAATATTATTGTATCATGTATCGTATGTCAAGACGTGTAGGTTTCTTAGGTAGAAAATTACCTTTGTACAATATGCCCAGATACCATAGAACAGTGACATTATGCTATAAAGAGCAAGATATAATATTACTACATACATATACATAGAAGATGTCTGTGCGTGGCATACCAGGACCAGAAGTCAACTTCTCGTCGGTTAGTTACTATCCAAACTATACACACACTAGTGCGACTTGCGAGCGAGTAGCTAATCTCAATCTAAGAGTGAAGTCAACAAAGGATGTTATGAATACGACTTAAATGTGTTTTCCTATGTGTAACTCATTATAGCAGCTTGTTAACAAAGAAAAGCTAAGTTTACAAACACTATATATATTCTACAGGCTAAAGAGCCATTCCATAGGTCGTCCTTAGGAAGCTCCTACTGTTCTGTACTTATGTAATGTACACATCTGAAGATTTCCTATCACATCACAAACAGCTTACTTTACAAAATACAATAACACAATGTATTTAGGTAGTAAGGTACTAAAATAGGATCTTCCTGTCCTGCTCTGTTTTGTTCTGCTCCTTTCACGAATGCAGCACATAAAATAACTAATGTTATTGTGTAGCAATGTAGTAAAAGGAAAACGCTAAACGACACGATTCCACGGTGTGGATCAGTCAGTGTCACTACATAACTAAACACAAGAGAAGAGAATACCTACTTAAACACATTCTATTCTAAAATGATATGTAAGTTACGGAGAATACAAATACAAACAATGTAATGCAAGTAAACGTTTCTTTTATTAATAAATATAGATCAACTACATCTAAACCTCTTTAGCTACTCCTTTATGCTAATGCAACAGCAAGGAGCTACTGCTACTGCATTGCATACATAAATAAATACAGATATATACCTATTCTTCACGGAAATTCTACAGAAAAAGTTAAAGAAGCATAAGAAAACTTAAATAGTCATCATGTACACTATGCCCCCGTAGACCTATTCATTTCAACTTAATGCTCTTCGGGCGAGGATCCAATCCCATCACTTCAGATCCGTAGGAACTTAACTACATTCTAAAGATTATATTCGGCAGAGGACCAAGACCAAACTATTTACTATGTTTGCATTTTTATACAGTAGCTGCTATTTTTATGTAGTAATGTTTATAAACTTTGTATTACTAAAACTGCATAGCATTCAGAATAGCATTATAGTATGTGTGTATGTGGTGAGAGTGTTCTATAAAGTATTCAGTAGGGACAGCATGAATAATTTAAGCTATATAGAATAATTATATAATGCATACATAGTTATACTGTATCTGTATGTACTAAGTAGTTAGGTTAAGTTATGCAGAAGCACTTGGCTTTAGAAATAAGCAAGATATTAAGAGATGCTTTGGTTGCTAGATGAGATGAGATGAAAGATAGTTAATAGATTCAAAGGATTTTAGTTGGGATCTTATTTAAATTGCAGTGATCTTGTGGAAGGAGGAAGGAGCCGGAAGGGTTGATGTCTCACAGTGTCCCATCCTGACTTGACTTGACTTCTTTGACTTGACTTGACTTAAGTTGACATCATATAGCTTGGGTACAGTGAACTGAACTGAAATGACTTGAGTGAAACCGAGTCATTATAGCCTCTCAGAGTCTTCTTGGTGTGGTGTTTGCTATATGTTACATTTCATTACAGTCAACTCAGCTTCGCTATCTGTATCTGTATAGCTAGTACATAGCTAAACTCAAACTGACTCCATCCAGCTACACTTAAATACTACACCACTCGCATTTACTAATGTTCCTAACACCAAAGTATTTCGAAATAGTTACGTACACACAGGACAGAGACAGAGCAGAATGTATCAGTATTCAGTATGTATGTAATGTACATACTGAAAAGTAGACTTAACTATGTACAACATTGCAATCTGCTGTATTACACACATACTTTAAGTTTGACTCACTTTTGCATTACTTTCTTACTTACTATGCATTACATTGCAGTGTGAGTGTTACGTTTGCATTACGAAGTACACTTTCTGTACTGTAAATATGTATGTAGTTACTATGCACATTAGAGCAAAGCAAGGAACTAAACTACATAAGTACTTGTTCTTATTCATACATACTACATACATAGTGTTTCAACAGAATAGCATATCCTACCAGTATGTTAGTTACTTACAGTAGAGATAGTTTTCTTTGCTCTTTCTTCCTTCTATTTACTACATGAAGTGTTACCCGCACTACTTCTACACAAACCCCGAATCTGACTTGACTTGACTTGACTGAAGGAAGGAAAACTGTATGTAGTTTTGTACTACATTACTATATATTACATTGTGGATACATAGGTACATTACATACATACATAAGTAGTGCAACTAACTTTCTCAGTCTAATACATACATTCTTAGAAACAGTTTTGAGACTGTGGATTGTAGATGTGAACTGGAGTACGTAGTAAGTAGAAGACGCCAAAATATCTTATAGTTATTCCATTGCATTGCATTAGTTTACATTAGGATACAAACATCCGACCTTACCATAGCATACATCCTACAACATACAAATACTTTCTTCTACTGTCTACTGTCTTGCGAATACTAAGGATGCACAGCCACATTTCACATTACACGATTACTCGTTATGTTATGTACGGAGAGCGTTAGTTTACGAAGAACATTGAACGTACGTCCGTATTTTGGTTAGACTTGTGTCTTATTCTCCTCTATCAGTTGCTTTCTTACTTTTAGCTAGTGTACTTGCATAAATACAGCTCTGTGCTATTGCTATCTGTACTACAATACAATACAATAAAGGTACACTCCTGACAATGACTACTACTGTGCGATTCATAACGAATAATATCAGTGGAAATCTTGTGTGCACTTGTATACAAATACTACATGGATAAATAATAAGTCCTGTATGTCTCTCTATTGTATACCTACCTAGTGTACTACTTATGTAGATAGATACTCTATACATTACCTAATAAGTATATACAATATTTGATATAGCTTCAACTAGCGAATTAAAGTTATACACAAAGTAGCGGATCTTGAGTTGACAAGTTTCCTTCATTCGACTGCATCCGAACCGGAGGGCTATTGGCTGCAGATGTGACTCTCAACTCTCAGATTGAATAACACAATCATCACATCAAGTCAAAGTCAAATCATCTCAAGTTGACTTGACTTGACTTGAGGAACTCAACTCTATTCTTCGTATCCTTTAGCTTTTGCTATACGCTACAGTCAGTCTACAGTACATTGCACTGTACTTGTGCTCTACTAAAGTTTAAGGCTTAAGGAGATTCATAGATCTTCTAAAAATCCCTCTCATTCAGAAAAACATAACAATATCTTTATATCTACTACATAGTATCGAAGAATGAGTAAGTGATTCAAAAAGATTGTGCATAAGAGAATTCAAACACAAAACATACATACATACATCCATGTATTAAATATATAAAGTAAGTGTATATGTACAGTATAATATAAGTGGAGGAACATTGCTTTCCTTTCCCCATCGTCTATTTCAATTTTCTTTCATTATTATTACTAGCCTGGTTGTGGCTGAGTTGTGAGCTGGGTGAGAGAGTCAGTGAGCTGGCTTGAATCTCCTCTTGGTTTTATATTATTGTTGACTCAAGTTAAAGTTAAGTCAGAACAGGACCAAACCAAGATTACAAAATAAAGTCAAGAAGCCCAAGCTTTAGGGCTACTGCTATGTATGTACTAGTAGTAGTTTCTTTTGCTATCTATGATGATAGTGAAAGAATGAGTCTCTGATCTGTTGGGTCGTGTCGTGTTGTCTGTCTGTGGTCGTGGTTACTCAAGTGGTTGCTAGCTGGGTTTCATCTAGCTTTCGTGCTGTCTGTGGTGTGGTCTGGTCTGGTGTGCTATTGTGTCCTCTATTGTATCCAGAAACTAACGGTTGTTGAGTTGGAGCTGAAATAGGGGAACGTGTAGTGTAAATTTTACATTCTAAGTGTCTGTCTTGTCTGCTTCGCGTCTATGTTTTTCTGTAATAAATATATACTCTAGATTCTAGAGCAGAGATACATATGTACTACAATACATGCTGCAACTACAAACAGTAATGTAATGATACAATATATACCAGAGTCGTGAAATTTTGGATGTTATAGATGCTTGTGTCGTTCTTGTCGTAATAAGTGGATTTTCTTCTATTGCTACCAGTGTGGGTGCATTGTGCGTAAAATAAAAGATCTGAAGAGAGGACTTTAGCTTAGTGTTAGATCTGTTCCTCTTCTTTCATCTCTTATTCTCATCTGCTTGGCCTTTACGGGTTTCCTTGGATTATACAGTCGAACGAATTGTCTTGCTCTTGAATTCTCTCTTGTATTTGTACTATGTACAAGCTCTCCTTCTTCGTCTTCTCCCCTTCCTCTTCAATATTTTAAAATAAAGGAGGCTGAAAATGTTAGCAGAGGAGCCAAAGAAAACCCTGAGCCATAAAAAGGAAACCGAACACCAGAACGTCGTCGTATAAGTGCATTGCTACTGTTACATAACCCTTGACTTTGACTTGTGCACTAAAACACAACACTACGAAGACTACACTACCATAGACTTAGTAGACTCTGCTTCCAAAAGCAACTCAACGCAATACGTTACCTACAAAATATACTACCTTCTACATCCAATCCAACTATATTACGTACATTAAAGACAGAACACTACACTACACAGTAGCAGCTTAGAGCTTACCGAGGAGCAACAACTTAAAGAAATCTGTCTGAATTAATGGGATAAGGAGTCGGAGGAATGGGATAAGAGTTATTACCCTGAACTGCTGCACATTGCTGACTGAGACTCTCTTCTTAAGAAAATATGTTGCGACTCTTCGTCTTTGTCTTTGCACTAATTTCGATGGCAAATTGTGATAATTTTTCATTCTCTTCCAAATGTAATGTTTGTCAATCCATTATACTATGTCTAAGCATTTTGTATTTTTAGTCATAAGCTAATTCTGACTAGGTGCTAAATAGCCTGCCGAATAGGGATAATAATAAGCTAACAAAAATAAAATCCATGAAATCATGTAGGTACATTTGTCCCACATCAATCTCCAATAATAATAAAATTGTTTACGAAAAGAAAACACATGCTAATCAAAAACGCTAATATTGCTAGTAAATGAGCATTTCCTACCAATACTAAAGATAATTGTTAAAAAATATTATAATTAAAATTCATGATCCAACAATGATGGTTAGAAATAGACTAAAATCCAGTCAAACTGTTATAACATGACTGAACTGCCACTGCCCATCAAGTCAGAATACTTATCTGATTTGCAATTTATTTAGTAATAATTTGCTATAGGTAGTTATATAATGTTCTCAACCTAACGTTAATTTACATCTAATTTAGAGTACGCAAAGAAGCAAATGCTATCCTAATAGATACATAATGTTGCTAAACAATTCCTTTGCTTCCGTTTCATAGTAATTTGTGTTATGTAAATAATGAAATTGTATTCCAATCGCAGATAAGGAAATTTCGAGTGTTGTGTCAACAGTCGGCCAAGTTCCATGCAACATTGATGCTCAGGATGATGTTGCCATGATTCTATGGTTCAAAGATTCTGCTGGAGCTCCTATATACAGGTAACTTTTAATTGCACCCTTAACGAACTGAAAAGTTTATGTACTTAATAAGAAGGTGCATGTAGATACAATATAATATACCTACCTTTACTTACACATTACTCGTGAGCAAAACAGTTGTTTGCAAACAGACGCCTTTGTGTTTATGTACTCTGTGCCTTTAGCCTAAAGTTTTTCGTATGGATCAAATTATTGCAGATATTTCCACTTGGTAGCTTTTATTAACTTGTTTGTCAGCCCTTCGTGGGGCTTCATAAAGCAAAGGAGCCAATAAGATCAACAATAAGTTTGTGTTTATGTGTACTGCTAGCTTGAGAGTACTGCTAGCACTATATAGTGTGTATGCGTACTGCAGCTAGCACTCCGATACATAGTTTATTAACGTACACGTGTAACATGGCAATATTACATTGTCGCAAATAGAATCACATTGTCTCCGAAATGAAAGCTGAGGCACATTTTTGAGGAACAATGAAACTATTTCTGTTTTCCTGACGCTGAATCAACTGAGTTAAGTTAAGGGGATATAATGGAATAGAATAAGAAACAGCACAGAGAGAAATGAGGAGTCGATCTTCCTTCGTTCGTCTATTTGTGTTGTGCTCTGTTGCGTAAGAAAGGAATTCTAGATGTGAGTGACGGAACGGAGAGTTTAGTTGGTTTGGTTCGTTGGTTGGCTGATGTACAATACCTTGTGCGAAGAATGAATGTAAAGAACACCTACATACCTACGACAAGTTGAATTACATACTAGATATCTATACATAAGCCTTAGCTACACCTACACCTACAGTTTCTTACATATACTAGTTATGTATTGTCTACGAAAGTAAACATTCCTTTCGAAATATAATGTGTAATGATCTAATGATATGAGTAGTAATAATAATAGCATAATATATAAAAATGAAAGTGAGAAATCTTCAAGCAATTTGTAAATATCTAGCCAGTTTCAATATCAATTCAGAATTTTGGCTTAAAAAACCAAAATACATACTTTTCTAAACTGATTTCGATTCGAAAAAGATTTTAGATTTGTCATTCAGTAGTGGAATAATTCTCCAGAATACAGGTGGTTAGGTAAACATTAATTATTTAATGCCAGAGTAATGATGCTATCTAAAAATGAAAAGAAAAAAAAAAGATTTTCAACTGTTCTGCAAATAAATCGTCAAACCTTCCTGGGAATGTGTACATCGAAGGCTTATGCACATTATCTGTAACATTTGCAAGGCTACCCTTCGCCTTTACTTCCTTGTTCATCCAAGCTGAAGCCTGACTTTGATTTTTTTCTGTATTGTCATCTGTACGATTTCGTCTCATATTTTTAGCTCATTGAGCGACATGACAATAGTACCAGACACACACTCCGTCTATACCTGTACATATAGGTGCGATGCATAGAAATTATTTACTTCGTTTCATTGTCTTCCTCCTTTTGTATACTTATAATTGCATGTCGTTCTTATTTCAAAGGAAATTCCGTAATAAACTTCGTATTGATGTTCGCATTGTAACTTTAGTATTAATTCGTCTTCCTGGAAATTCCATTGCATACAAATATGTGTAGGTGTATTATTACTATGCACTGTTACGGGAAAAGTTATTTATGCTCAGCTCACAAACAAAATAACCTGTTACAAATGCATAGCCCCCATAAGCAATCTGTGTGCCTAGGAAGGTTTCCCAAGTTTTTGTATCCAGACAAAACTGAACTGCAGAAAATACTATTTATTACGGAATTAGAAACAAAAATCCAAAATATTCATGGCAATAAGTATTTGCAGACATTGCAGATCGCAGTATATTTAGTACAAATATATTGTAGCAAAAAACAATGAAAATTGAGATCATTTATTTCGTAGAGAAGTGCTCTAGTAATAAAATTATGTTACAAAAGACTTTGGACACCTTGCTTTTACCTTTTCAATTTCCTACACGGCTTCAGCAACAATAGTGTACTTTTAGACATCCGAGTTAAAGTTATACTTTGTCGCTGTACGAGGACCAAATTTTCTAGATGCTCTTTGTTACCGAAGTTGTTTTGCGTGCAAAATTACTGTACATATGTCAGGCTGCGTAGACGTGATTATAAGTACGTTTTGAAAGCAAGAAGTTTATTGCCATTAGATGAAACACGTCTATGTATAATTGTAAGCTACTGTGATTGGTCGGGCAGAATCGAAGCTAGAGGAAATTATAATATCAGCACTACTATAATAGTAGAATTATTACTATACACACAAATTATTTATTAAGCATTAAGGCTGCATAATAAAAAGTATTTTTGTGGACTAACTGAAAAATTAAAGGTCATAGTATCTGTACCTACAGGCACTACTACTTATTGTTAGTATAATATAATAATTGTTGTTTATAGTAGTTTGACGATTGCGATGATCATTTCTGTAAGCTTAAAACATCAGTGACAATAGTATTTTGGTAGTGCGTTGCTGCATAATGCTTACTGTAATTCAAACTCAAGCGTGCATATGGTAAACAATAACATATAAACGTGGAATCTTATGAGATTTATAAAACCAACTAGAAATGACGAGACTGGAATGGGGAAGAAAGATAACTATATGAACAATGTGACGTAAAGTTTAAAAAATACGTGTTGTCACTTTCTGAGATATTTTGCATAACATTATACAGATTATGAGGGGGAAAAAATAGTTTACTGAAAATTGAAACTCTGAGACCAGGACTATACTAATATACAGATAATAATAGTGCGTATGCTTTAGTAGTGTCAGCATGTTGTCAGTTAAGTATTAGATATACTATATACTGTATTAACTGTATAATACTTTTTCTAAAGTGGATACAATATTGTCAGTACCTATATTAACATTCCCTCCCCTGATTCTAATGCGATGAAAAAACTTTGCTTGATAGTTTGCAGTTGCTTAAAATTTGAAAGGAGCACTGCCATTGCCAACTGTATCATACCATACTAGAAGTACCTAAGCAGTTTATACATGCTGTTTATAAAAGCCGGAATCAAACAATATATTCATATATCTCCTGAGCTGTCTTCAGTCTTGTTACTTCAGCATTCTACATGTTCCATTCCATATCTAAATATACGGAAGGAGGAATGGTGTTGACTCTTTGGTGAAAGATGGGTGGGATGTGGGATATAAAAATATGTAGATATTTCAATAAGCATTCCATGTATTTATATTCTTTAAATCCCTTCGGTATGATAAGATATCAACATCAACTCTTAATGGTAGGAAAGAGTATAGCAACTTGCCGTTTTGTAGCTAATAATAAATGTCAAGGATATAGAGGCTAATGTACTTTAAAAGCGTAATATACTTTGGTGTGTACTGTGCTGTGAGAAAAGAACGGTGAAGAAAAACAAACCCAAAGGAACAGTATTAAGTATGTAGAAGTAAGTAGTGATGTATTTATAGCTCCAGTTTAGGGAGATATTCCATCTGTCAAAATGGCTTTGTTTAATACTCTCATTAATTACCTGAGTAAACATTAAAGAACAAAATTAATTGCCAGCTTGAATTGAAGATTGCTATAAAACGAATTTAACTATTATTAGTGAATGCTAAAATTCAATTGATTACATAGAATTCGCATGATGCTTACTTGCTCTTTAATATCTGCATACTTTAAGATCGACATACCTGATACTTTAACATGTAATACAAAATACTACTCAGGTATATTATATTATTGTGCAACGGTCTAGCTTGTAGGGATAAGAAAAATAACATTTAATACCAAAATTGTTGTCATAATAGTGAGGACCTGGGCAATTTTTAGCTAATTAATTGGATTACTTTATTTGGATCTACATTCTATGTACATCCAAATAATACCAAATCAAATAGCTTTTATTTTCAATTGGATTTTATAATTTGTAATGTTTTAATTATACATTTATGGTAAAAGTAATTCCTATAATTTATTAATTCCACATAATAATTTAAATCCAATGCAATGTTTGCTTATTACTGTGTCCTAAGACAACCTTCTGTATGAAGACAGTGTACTAATAAAGTATTTCCCCCTCAATTTCTTTCTATCTGTATGTTACACATTGATAGCATTCTACATTATCTGTATAATATCGAAAAAATTGGTCTAGTCAGTGAATTACTAATGCAAAATTAATACATTTTAATAAAACTTATTCATCTTTAGCATATGTTTATCATGTATAAGCTCAATTATTTATGTGAGTGCAGAACACAGATAAATGAGCAAAGGCATAGGATTTTCTGTCTCTTAGGCTATAACGTTCGTAAACCGTAACAACATTGTAAAGGTTTGGTTTCTAGCATGTACGTTTATTAACTCAATGATATTCCATGTTTATGTACGTGTACTTACTTATTGTTAGTATACATTAGAGTAAGTGTAAGTATACAGAAGTTGACAACCATCGGGATTTGTGTATTTTCTATAGAGCTCTCCAGCGAGTTATTTGATTGCATAGTTTCTTATTTAGTGTTGCTATGTTGTTTTTATTTGTTACAGTTACGATGCCCGGAACGAGAAAGAAGAGCCTCGACATTTGACATTGAAGAATGAGTGGGGTCTCCGTCTCTACTTCCGTGTGTGGCCTTCCTCCAAACGTTCGCCAGCTCTAATGATTCGTGACCTTCAACCCAGCGATGCCGGTCTTTATAGATGCCGAGTGGATTATCGTAACTCTCCTACTTCTAATTCAGTCGTTCGACTGAAAATCATTGGTAAGCTAAATAGAGCAACTTTACTACATGTACATAGTATTTGTAGCATACATATTACATAACTAACATCCTTTGGAATTTCTGGTACGTACTTTTATCCTGGAATCTTCCTAGATGCTAGAACTTTCCTCCTTGGAGTCTACTAAAGAAAATAATAATGTTAATGTGAGAAAATATAAAGCAAAAGTTATAGTTTGCATTGTGTGTATGTAAATGAGGGTAACAATTTTTAATTAGTCCTTTAATTCTGACCTTATTTGCATGGGTTGTTGTTTTCTAAAGATGAAACATAATATTTCCAGCAGGGAATTCCAAAATGTGTTTATAGAGCCTTTCGGTCCATAATAAATGTCATCTTAGTTTACTGGAAGTGGATTTAAGTTTTCAGTTGCTACACCACACCAAGCAAAGCCATGCAAAACCAAGCCAGGCCAGGCCAAGACAAGAATGACTTTACTGTCTCCTTAGCCTGTAGATCATTCTGAGCTCACTTAATCCTTCCATGAGTCTGATTAGCACAGCTTTCTTATACTTCACATTAGTACTATGTATACTACAAACTACACTAAGGTTCCAAAGAGAACTTTAGTTGGATTTCTCAAAACCTCAAAAGTCATGTTATACATCCGGAGCGGAATTTTAATGTTAGCATCACTTGGCTCCACTACTACATTAATTGTAAGCAATTTTTAAACACTTTACTATCTATTTGGGTCTTCTGCTCCTGATCCTCATCCACTATCTACCTAAACCAAACCAAACCAAACCACTGGAATTTAGCTGCGAGACAGGCACAGGATTTAAAATCAATTTTAGGAAACTTTCTATCAATTTATCTATGTTCTCCATTGAACTGTCTTTAGTCTTTGTCCTTTTGTCTGTTTGCTAACCCAGATTCATTACTGGTTTCTGTTTGTGTGTCTAATCAACTTCTCTCTACTTCCATTTTCAACTTTGGGAGGGAGCCAATGCCTCGTGGCGTGCTATGGCATCCCATCCACCAAATATCTGGTGCGTTAGCGTTGTCAGATCAGAATTAGTATTCATATAATGCTCTCCTGCTCCGGCCTGACTGCTTTGGTTCCTCTTTGACTTGACACTCACCCGACATGACACTCTTCTCAGTTTTTTTGACAACCAGCTCCAGATCCAAACATAAGAAGTCCAGAGCTGCTGCGTCGTAGGTAACTATAATAAAAGGCAAAGCGTGCTTTATCTCTGCTAACAACTACTATGATTTGCCATGTTTATCATTAGTTAAATGAAATCATTAATTTCGCTTTGAACTATTTATTTGCTCTATTTTACACCACTTCACTCTACTCCCAATCTCAATGAACAGAACACCTATGAATACTTCTACTCTATTAATTCTAGTCAATTAATTTAATCTTTTCCCTCTACCACATAATTAGTGAGCCCCAAATTAAATGCAACCTATAAATTCACTACTACATGTTAGCAGGAGACGCTTTATTCTGTTATTACATATTCCTGTAGCCTTTCAAAACAACGTAATGGAATGGCTAGTTTAGACTGTGCGGTTTCCTCAAGTTTGAATTGAAACATTAAAAACCTTAATTACTATTGTAAGAATAATTATATTTGTATTGTGCCTGCTAAACCATTAGTATAACTCATAAAACGCCATACGCTTATTTACAAAAATGTGCATTAATAGCCGTTCCGTTGTTTTGTGTTATTGTCATTAATCAAAGTTTTTTGACATACATATATTGTACTAGGTATCTTTAATGTTAATCGTATAAAACTACTACAATTTAGTACTGATATTTAAATATTCGTACATATTGCGTGCTCATACATACATTGCATTCCCTTGCCTTTATAGGTATATCTAAAGGTAAATGTACAGGGATACGTATTTATTTATAATTTATTGTCACAAAATAAATTTTTATGAATAAAACTTTGTATTTGTATCGCACAGGTAAAGGTATAAAGTATGAAAGTATGCTAACTGCTGTTCAAAAGGCGTATTATATACTTAGTTAAAGAAAAATTAAGAATGTAATATTACAGATTATTACACTACTGTATATTGTAGTATGTACAATTAGCTGCTGTATGCATATGTAAAAAGTGAAAGCTGGAAAAGTGTAGAAAAATTGACAGTGGGCATTCACAGTGGGGAGTTTCCTTTACTGACATGTCATGTATTGTAAAGTTGTAAGGACCTCGGGTTATTGGTAAAAGTAAGAATATATGGATAGGAATGCAAATAAGAGAAATCTGTGATGCATGCGATTAGAGTCCGGTTTCACTTTACGGTCACTACTTAGTCAAGCACACACATCACATCACATCACATCACCAACCATCTGACCAAATCCAATTCTCCCTCTTCCTCCTGAAAATTTTAGCTAGCCATGCAATCCTTTCCTTTATTCATTTCGGTTTCCTTCTTTCATAATGCTTACTCTCGTTTCACTACAGTATACCTACATGTATAGTTTATACTATTGCATAATATGCATGCATGTACAAATACATATAACTATATGTATATAGCATTTATAAATGTATTTGTATCTCTGCAGTAGGTATTATGTGTACTTTCTGCTTATTTATAGAATGCAATGCAATGGCAGGGACAGAAAACTAGTAAATATCAGATGTAGCACATTTAGTTGTAGTGTATACTTTGTATAGCCGTTCTCTGCATGAGATTGTCCCTTATACTATCAACATTTACGAGTAGGTAGGTATCTAGTCTCAAATTTGAGTGCATTAGCAAAGGACAAGTAGGAACTCGTGCATAAAGAACATTATATCCATTACGTACAACAGAATACTAAAACAAGCATCAAAGTGTGCAATTGTGTTGCATAGACGATTTAGTTGTATAGACTTTCTCCCGCTGTTCACTGCGCTGTACCTATTCACTTTTATTCTGTGCATTGGAACTGAACTGGCTTCTACTTTCTATCGCCAAACACAAACCCACTTTGCATTCGAATGTAAATGTGAAATACACACCGGTGCATATCTGTAGTCTGTAGCCCTTCCCTTTGACTCTACCCGCACAATAATGCCTTACGCACTAACAATAACAATAAATAATGCACCTGGAATGTAAAATCGTTGCCTACACAAAACACAAGCCAAGGCAAACCAAGCGAGCGCTATCAATAATATATTTCAACTTATAATTAGTGCAAGCATCCAATGCTCATGTTATCTAAGCAATAGACGAGTACTATGTTACCAAATGCGCTTTTGAACTTATTTAAAAATCAAATAAATTGTTATCTCGTTCCAATGCAATGCAGCAATTTACTTTCATGTGGCTAGACTTGGCTTACTATTGCTGGCCCCGCATGAGTAATGGTATATTTATTCCAGTTACAGTTATATTGTTTGTTATTTACTATAGTTGGAGTTATATGAGTTATATGAGCGTAAGTATCGCTTCCTAATTGCCTAATTCACTAAATAAATAAAGAAGGATGGATATAGCATAAGTTTTGATTTATGCAGATTTCGTGTTTACCTAACTAAATCAGAAATGATATTCGTGTTGGCTTTACATTGCATGCATTTATGATAACATTAACGAGAATGCTAATAAAGCTGACTGTCGACATTTTTGACAAGGATTTTCCTTTCCTGCTCAGCATAGCAGGTTTCTACAAATACCTAGGGTTTAATAGTACAGAAGTAATTCATGCATAGAATGCTAACCTATTGTATAAGTAAGAATTTAAACTTCGCTAACAATAAACACAAAATTCATGCCTCAAGAAACGTAACTCACCATCAGTCTAACCATGTGCTACTTATACACTTAAGATTTCAACAACAATACTGTACAGAGGAAAACACTTTAGTAGGAAGAACTTTATGTCCCAGAACGATTTTAGATTGCTCTTTCCCATGTCCCAGAATTATTTAAAATTCCACGTTTGTTTTTAGAGTTTATTCATTGCGGTTTATCAACTCTGAGATCCAAGTCATGTTCATGGAGCTATTCTTGAAATAAGTTGTACCTTATTTTGCATTGCATGTGTAAAGGCAGTGTTTTAATTATTAATAGTGCAATCAGATGACAGATTTAATCAAAACTGTTTCATAACCACTCGCTTACAGAACCAGAACCAAAACATCCATGATTACCAGAAATGCGAAACGAGTTTAGGAAAATATAACCAATAAAATATAAGTAAAAAGTGGTCTTGCTACTATGTACACAATAATTTGCAAATTGATTTTAATGTGCAGTTTGCAAAAGTTGTTTGTTTATAATTTTGCTTGCACAAACTGTAATAAAAAGTCTGCAAACCAGACCAGCAGAAAAGTTGCGAATGCAATTTGATTTAGGATGATATATGAAGTATTGTAATGTAAGCGGACTGTTATTAGAGTTGACCTGTGTAGTATACCTAACAATACGTGCTGGAAACTAGAAGCACTTAGATTTACTCTACGTTACTCGTAGTGGTACAAGCCAGCACTCAAAAAGCCACAATTCATGCAATTTTTATGTTTCCTTTTCCTCTCCCTGTATGTAGCATAGTGTAGAAAATGCTTTACAAAGCTTGTTGTTGGAAAAACCAACAAAGAAATGGAGAAAGGCAAAAAATAAATATTGTAAGCATAGAATAGAAGTAGCCAAGCCAAAAGCAAGCCACATCCACGTAAAGTCATTTAGAAAAGAAGATGATGACGTTGACAAATA
>JAQFYC010004798.1:0-16042 GCA_034694165.1 Tomocerus mixtus | reverse complement strand
GCTTGTGCGTTTATTTACATTCGTTTACACGATTGTCACCCCTGAACCACTTACCATTTACAGCAAAGTAGATTTATAGGTATGCCACGTCAAGCAAAGCCATGTCAAGCCATGCCAGCATTCTAATCACATCAATGACCAAAACTTGCTTTTGATAGCTGTGTATAAACAAATAGAAACTGATTTTTTATCTAGTTCGGTAAAATCGTGGAAACAAGGTAAAATTGCCAAAATTGGTAGAAAATTGCAACGTTTGCATACGAAATGGGATTCAATTCCTTTAAATGACAGAATGCGTGAGAAAAGTGACCCCCTTCGGAATGCATTCTTTGAATGTTTTTACATACAAGAAATTCCAATGCAGCCATTAATTAACCATTTACAACGCTTTCGATCCCAACTGACATTTATCGTTTGTTTAACTAGAATGCAAAGTTGTTCTTTAATTCAGTTAAGTAACTATCTCACGGAAAACTAAGGCAAGGCTCGCTCAGAATTTAAACACTCTCGACTTACTCACTTATCAGAATTATATCTACCTAGCAAATACTTATACACAAAGCAATGCCATTAAATAGCAAGGTTGGATGAAAGGAAAATAGTGTTTTCGTTTGTACATATGGTGAATTATTCTAACTTTAAAGCATATACTTAAAAGTAAGATGCATACAAGTCCCATCTCCACTATTCTTTAATTGATAACCAACAGAGGAATAAGACAGCTAAGACTGTTTTGGTAATGTTGATCTTTGTACGCAGAGAGGCAAGTTTAGTAATTCATTCTAGTCCAGTCGATTCCAGTACACACTTGAGGAGGACCAAGGCTGAGTCCAGTTTAATAATTTAACATTGTGTTACTTTGCTCTGGAAAGATACATTACATTTTAAATTATGCTGGAGCTGAAGACAAATTACTGAAAGCTTAGTTAGCTCACAACGGGGAGTACACATTATAAACAACTATCTATCCTTTTTATTTGTTCAATTCTAATTCTAATCTGTTATAACATAAAATAATGTCTTTTGCAATTGAAATTTAGTTTCTTTATCTTTTTCCGAGTGAAAGATCAAAAATTGTATTTCTAAGGGAACATACATTAAAAATGAAAACTAGTCATGGACAATTTTCAGAATTTAGCCAGGATTTTCTATACTGGTGTGGTGAGAATGATACAATATTAATAAAAAGAAATGTATTGTGGATTAGAAATGATGAATGTAGTTCAAATATTCAGAATTTAGGAAATTGTGAAAGACCCAGAAGAGATGTAGTGTCCTTCAGCACAGAAAATTCATTTCTCCAATTAGGCAAATGAATTCACGCTAGAATCGGTGCTTCGGACTTTTGCACTTTTCCATTCTAAATAAGGAATTCTGCATTTAAATAAACGCCAGGGGTGGAATAATAATTAAATAAGCGAATGAATCACCCTGAGTATATCCCATTTATTCCTGCCTGTCCAGATCCTGACTTATTCCGTGGAAAAGTGGAAACGAATGTATTTATTACATACCTAAATGGTGTCTAACCATGAAATGAAATGAATCTCAAGTACATACTTCATACCATACCTTTTTTGCTCATGCTTACATGCTTCATGTTTTTCTGTGTAATATAGAACGACAGATTTAGCGGAATTCCTGTAATAATATTCTTAAGCGAATTTCGGAGGAAAATCATATTTTCGATGGTGATCACATCGTTAGGTTATACTTATATTTACTACATATTACACTGCCACAATATCCTGTATCCGTAATTACTGTGTAACCGAGAATAGCCTGTAGGCCATCCGTCTGAACGTCCGGACAAATTACAGATGAAGTGTATTTTGCTGATTGAAATGTACACAAATTGTCTATAGGTACCTTTTCGCGGAATTGTGAATTGGCTGAGCTTAACTCAGTGTCCACGAATAGGTTGTACTTTTTCTTGTCCTCTTGTATTCTCTTATATTAGTGTTTCCATGAAGTGTCTTTCTTGACACTTGCGTAAGCAAACATGAATCATCTACATTGATTTCTGTAAATGATTGAGGAATGCTCCACTTATATGCTAAATTACAGATACGGATGCATCTGGAAAATCTCAACTCGTTTGACATTATCCCCTGTTCGCCTGGCCATTATTCTTGGAATTCACTCATTCATTATTATTTAGCTTAATTTAAGAAGGTAGAAAACCTACTAACTTTATAGCTGCTGATTTGAAATACCATTTAATATGTTTTGTAAAAATACAATTGGTTTAGTTGTGAAAGTAATAGACTTTCCTAATTTTCCTTGTAGTGGCAGAATAGGTCTGTCAAAATGTTTATGCATCTGAATTTTTCAAGAATGACATGACAGTCAGCTTCTTAGTTCAGAAAAAAATCTAAATAAAATTAAGTTAGTTGTACATTTGCACATATAGAAATGTATGTGATGCCCACTAGTTATTGCTGAATACGTAATATTATGTGGGTGGTCCACAAGTCACATTTGTAGTGCTGTTGTTACTACTATTTATGTATGTTCTGTTGTAGTTGTGTTGCAACTAAATAAATTGTGTAGCGATTTAAAGAGCAGTGACGGCTCCTTTGGTGTCCAGTTGAAATGAAAGGAAATCAACAAAAGCGGTGCAACTATGGATCTTAACTTGCGATTTCATTTTATGACCAACTTTATGTTTACGGGTCGACGTTGACATTTTATGATGTTGTGGGCGACACGGGAAATTTGAATCTGTCAGTCACGTCTGTCTTTCTAAATATGTAAAACATGATCTGATTTCCAACCTGCTTGTAAAAATATTGCGAAGTATATTGTACGCATAATTAATTATGTATTTAAGTATGTAAACATATTTGTGTTTCAATAACACATTATGCAAAAATTAATAATTTTTTGCAATCTGCATCGTATGCATTACCAGGAAAATCGCTCATCACGTTTTGTTATCTTGGTATTACATACATTAAGGTTTCAAGGTTTCTTACAGAAGTCACGAGAGACTGAAAGATAGCTTTCGACCAATCTCATTTTGCAATAATACTTATCGCTGACAAAGTCTTTTACGCAGTTTAAGAAACTGTCAATGCGAATATTTTCTGAATGATTGCACACTATAGGAATATTATTTGTTCCATCTTACAAACCTACCACACAAGTGCGTATTACTTCTTTTAGGTTCTTGATATTGTCCACAATACATTAGCGGATAAAAGGATTTTAGGAACTGCTGGAGTGGACGAAGCGTGACTAATACAATAACAACTTGATCTTTCCATTTTCACGCTTATTTGCCTTCTTATAAAAAGTTTGTTGTTGCTGCGACTTTATGCATCTGCTCCAGTCCAGGTATAAACTGCCAAAGTTGCAGTTTATTAAAATACAGTCTACAATGAAGTTTCGGACAATACAAGCAAAATATTTCTCCTGAAATAAATAAGTAAAATTATAAATTCCGCAAAATATTTCTCCTGAAATAAATAAGTAAAATTATAAATTCCGCAAAATATTTCGCATACCAATTATTTTAACAACCTACGTAATTTCTTAATTTCATTAATTTTCAAATTTTGTATCTAGCTTTTCTTTTAATAAAAGGTCTTTTTAAAATGAAGTAGGTAATATGTATTAAATATTCGTGAGTACAAATTTTCATTTGATTTTTCTTTGATTGAGTACTAGAAGGGTAGGAAATTGCTTAGGTCCAATGCGAGTAGAGTCTGAAATTCAATTTTTGCACATAAAATGTAGAGGTTTCCCGAATTATCCTGACTATGTGAAAGCAAATTTTTATGGCTAAATACGTACATGCAATCAGGAAAAGTAATATTATAAATTGGAAGAGAACGTGGTCATGAAAAGTAAATGTGCATCAGTAAATCTGTCTATTGCTCATTTCAATATAAATGTAAAATAAATACATACCTAACCAAAGTAAAAGATTCGTTATTTATCCTGCTTACGCTTGCATAAATGCGAAATTGGAGAAAATGTTTCCCAGTTCTTTGATAAATCAAAGTATTTCATTTTATTTATTTAGGCATAAGAGTTTTTTAGAGAAGATGGAATAGAGTAGTGGAGCAAAGGGAAGTAGTCTGGCTCTGGCTCTGGCCTGGCCGGAGTTGTAGTTGTGATGCGTTGTGTCGTGTCTTTCTGCTGAGCTCCGGATAAGCTGGAGGAAGGACATGATGATAGCTTCTCTTTCTCAACGCCGGGAAAGCATTGAAAGTTCAGAGTGAAAAAACCGGAAAACTAAAAGGAAGAGAAAGAAAAGAAAGAAAAGTTTATGAGAATGATGACGATGACGTAGTGTGTGGGACATCCACATTATAGAGACAAATGTACACTTCCTATATATTTTATCCTTTATATCCTATACTATATTACATAAGAGTCAAAGCTACAGATACTATTGCAAGTACAAACATAGAAATTGTTAGTTTACTATTATAATCTACTTTTCTAGTGAAATGATATATATATTTACCTTTATATGCTTATCTATAGCATAGTACTGTAGTACAAGTCTAGATAAGACAGGAACGCTAAGTATTAAATGTAAGATGACTACTGTACTGTACTCGATGGATTTTTTATTGCTCCGTTGCCCCTTCACTATTACTTACACACTTATTTCCATTGCACTTTAGTCCCATATCCCATTCCATGCATGGCATGGTCCTCCCATCACTTTTACTTTTACTAACTTCGTCTTGAGCACTATTCCATCTTCTTGGAAAAATATATTTACAAAGAAAGAATGGCCAGGAGCTTGTCAAGACAAAACCTAGAAAATGGTGTAGGTATCTTACATCGTAACAGATTTGGTGGTAGCCCAACCGTGCAATGAAATTAAGATCTCTGAAAGCACGCTATAACTATCCATATATAGAAAATAAGATCCCACACTGTTTTCCTTACCTAATAATAATATCAGCTTAACTTAAGGAAAAGGATGTTAAGTTAGCAAGGAGAAATAAATGATATTATGGTTACACACTTCCTACTTACGAACCAAACCTACACGTGGAACATTATGTAACCCATATAAATACTTAGCTATAGCAAATATAGCGTCTAACAAGTATTTGGCTAAAGAAACTAACTTTACTTACATAAGGTCGTTTTCTTACTCATATCCATTATTGGGGTTACTTATTGTTAGTTAGATGCATGACTCTTTTTCCCGTTTTCCAGAATCCGTAATATACTGGCATGGCATGACAGACATCTCACTTCAATATATTTAATAACTGTCTATCTTGGAACGTAAACCTAGAGATTTTTTCCTCTTAGTGCGTGCGTGCGTGCATGAGTGTGTGTTTAGATCTGTACGTTTGTATGTATGTATATGTGTGTACATAAGTATTATGGGTTTCCATGATTCAATGCTATATTCTTATTATCTTTTACATTTACAGTAGGTTTTTGTACATGTACATATATATTATGTAGGTAGGTAGGTTATTTGTACATATTTATAGTAGTAGTAGCAAGTACTAAGTAGAAAAAGTAAAGGGAAGGCAAGATCCATGAATGGCATTTATAAAAAGGCTGATATTATATGCCAGGGTTAGTATTAGGTACGTTGAGATACATTACTTGTATGATATATGTACACACAGTGAGTAGAGCATAAGAAGCAGAGTAGTGGAGTGAAGTTAGTAAGTGAACTTTGCTTGGGATCTACTCGACATTTCTCGATTAAACTAACCAAGTTAGTGGAGAGGCGGCTAAAAGCTTCTAAATGCTCTCCTCCTTCTATGTCCGACAGTTTAGTCGACTTCTTCCTTAAAAAACTCATTCCAAAAGAAGAAGAAAAATTCTTTTGAAGGCAAAGAAGCAGCCAAGGAAAGGAAAATCCGGTGTGTATTGCCTACTGTAGTACAGATAGGTATGTATATATAATGTATATTATTTTCCAAAGTAAGTAGTAAGTACAAAGTATGAGGAGCAGTATGAATAAAATGCATAAAATAAGGAAAAAAGAACTTAAACTCTTCTACTCAAACTGGAATCTATGTATTTACAATCTTCATATTTCTCCATAAGAGTTGACTCAAAAGCTCCACTTCACTCCAGTTAGTTTAATGTGAAGATGAACTCACTTCCCTCTTCACTAGGTACGACTCTTTCAATACAGTACCTATATATAAATAGATAGATACATTCATGAATCATTTCGAATTTCGATTGGATCTCATCTTAAGAAAGATTTGGATTTTAGTGTATGCATATTGTGGATCTCTTACATACTACTATATCTATTTTACTATATGTAGTTGCTTTGTATGGCAGCTGACTCACTTTATTACTTACTTTGAAGAAAAAGTCAATGCCAACTTTAGAGTTTAGCCAACTCTTTGTGCTCGTGTTATGCTCCCACTCATACTCTAGCAATGAATATACACATAAAGTGTATGATGATAAAATAAATAAGGAATAATCATTTTATATGCCATCGCACACTTAGCCCGCAATCCTCAAACGAAAGGAACAACCTGCTTCTTCCCATCCACTCAATTCCATTTGTTCAGATTTTTACGAGCGTCTATCTCCGAAAAGCGCTCTAAAGATCTGTAGAAAATTCTTTCTTTGTGTCACATACGCAACATAACTAGCTCCTCATCACGTAGAACTATTCTTTACGAAGATACTTTATGAGACTTTATGGAAAAGGTAATTGTATTTCTTGAATAATGTGGGAATAGCCAAAAACAAGCATTTAATGACAACATTTATATTTATTGCTGGAAATAACTACTTAAATACAAGTAGAGCTAATGCCAAACCGTAAGTGCCACTACCACTTTTATAACGTATGTAAAGTAAACTTGCTCCCATGTATGTACTATGTAGTACAAATGGGAAACTATTACTGATATATAGATCACGAGTAAAAGAATCAATTTTTATGTATACAGATTACTAAATATCTAGCGGCTTTTAGTAGATGAGCTGTAATATATGGTACTAACTAGCATACCCCTTTCAAATCTTTATCCCTTCTAATAAACCTAATCTATGTGTTTTAACAACCGAATATATCACATTTATTTCCCCGATCTCAATTCTCGTTTCTTTCATAGGCGCATTAGGAAAAGTTTTTATGTTGGCAGAGTTGGCACGTTTATATGCTATAGATAAAAGTGAATGTGCTCTTGAACCAGAGATTGAAATGAATTCCAAAATTATCTATGGACACTAGTACAAACTTTGTAACAGTGTATCTACGCACTTTTTTCTTGAACTTTGCCTTATTCATTGAATGTTACAACATTTACCTTTGGAAATACTATGTACAATTTATTTATGTGATTTTTTATTTACAATTTATTCATTTACGTTACTTACTGTCTACAAATCTGATAAATATTGCATTAGCAGTTTTGTAAAAATTTAAAAATATTTTAAGTTGACTTTTAAATTAAAAAGTTTGTTGTAATATTGAAAATAGTGTCTGTCATCTACTACTAAACATTTATTGTTTATTAACAAAAATAAATATTATGATTTTGTTCCCCTATGCCAAATAGATATAACCTATAATGAAATACCTGCTACAGATCTATAAAACGAAAGCATATAAATATATTTGTATCGTGGAATACGATAGCTAAAAAGACGAAACATGTTGAAGGGCCTTAGAATAAGGATTAGTCAAGTTAGGTTTCCTTATGATCCTGCTGTGCGAACAAAAGATGAGACTGAAACTCAGCTCAGGTTCAAGTTCACCATCATTAGGAAAGTATTGCCTACTAACCAACCGCCGAGTCAGCAAAAGAAAAAATTGTTGCACTCATATTCAGGATACTTCTTATCTTACCTGTCACAGTGAATGAAATGTGTAAAAGATGCCAACTCTTCAGCACACTTCAAGAGCCCCTAACAAACCCAATCTACTGGATACCAATACTTACTTCTTATTTTATGTAATATATAGTAGACTATACTAAGATCATGTAACACACTAACTCATCACTCCTGTAGGAGTATACATTACATTACTCACTTAACTATGCAATATGTACCTGTTGCTCTGCTTCTGTGTGATTTTACCTCCTGAATGAATGTCTTTTACAATCTTTTTACTTTCCTTGAAATGCCATTTCGCAGAATGTGAAGATTGCATGCATTATTTCCATCCTTCGTGTACTTGTCTTAAGTTTAGTTAACCTGCTCTCCAGGAGTACTATAATCTCTCGTATGAACGCTCTAACCACGCTGAATACAGATATGACACGTGGAGCGGGTTGTATGTCTAATGCAAAATTATCAACACAATGCAATTTCAAACCGTTTCTTTTTCCAGGGAGTGCTTAGTTTAAGGTACAAATGCCCACTGGCCTGACCGTTTATTTTTCTAAGAAAGACACAGACAGACTGATATTAATACGTTGCAACTCATGTTTTATGCTTTACATTAGGAACTCACTTTAATGTATATCACATACTTTAAGTGAATATCCGTCCACTTGTGCACACATATCACAAACTCCATATTATTTGCTGTCTTGATGGATACCTGCAAGGTGTCGGTAATTAATAGCCCAAAAGGTCTATTGCTGTGAATGTAGACTAAAATCGCCAAGAGTATGTATTTTATTTTGTGTAAACTTCAATCATTTTTATGATACATGTTTGCAGAAGGCTGAGAAAACATAAGTGTGTAGTGTATCGAAACAAATTACTCAAATAGATCTTAAAGCAGTCATAAAGTATTTCTAGGTCATTCAAATGGGCTTGTAATGAAATTATTAAATATTTCCAGTAATTTGTTTAGGATACTGTAAAATATTTAGTTAATAAATTATATTATTTGGGTTGCATTTTGAACATCCCTCTATTTTGCTGTTGTTTGAAAGCATGGTACTTGAGACTTGGTGGCAAATCTCAATAATCGGAAACATATTTTCAAACACAAACACGTACATATATATGGACGATGAAGAATCCCTCTCTCCCATGAGAATATTAGGAAAGAAAACAAAAATAAGAGCAATATTACTAGAAATATCGTTCCGACATTTGAATTGGTAAAATGCAATGGACGTGGTCCAGGATTGTCCAAGCAGTGTTGGCATCGAGTAAAATTAAAACGACTTGCGACCATTGACCATTTTTGATACAGCCCTGAATGAAAAAGAGTTTTTAACCTTTCTTCGAAATACGGTTTTAAAAGAGAAATTGGATACGAGTAGGCAATTGATGTGACAATAGTTTCAACCTGCAATTTGTTCTCCGCATTTGCAATATACAATTGTCTTTTTGGTTTTATTTCCTTTCCAGCATAACTCCACTTCGAATCGTTGAAAAACCGATGAATACTGCTTTGTTTGTCCAAGAAGACAGAATTGTCGCATTCAGAAATCCATTTCTGTGGGCTCACTTCCGGAAATCCGGGTGGATATCTTATTTTTGGTAGTAAAGAATTAATATCTTTTAATTCTTGGGATGTTTTTGGCTTTTTTTCGGATAAAAGCATGTAGTAGAACGCAATTTGTGACTTGCAGGACGCAATTTTACTACAAATCTTAAAGGCGGACTTGAGAGCTTCTTCAGGACTTTTCTCAATGTTTAAATTTGTGTTACTGATATTTAGTGTAAAAATGCAATGGTTTAATGATCCACTATTCCACTGATATTCGATATTCAGCAATAGCAATTCATCTTCTCTTAAGCCTAAATATTTATAACAAGTATACGTTTTGAGGACGTAATATTCGAAGTATTTCGATATATGGAAAGGATTGTACAAAACTGAAAAATCTCTGTTGTCCAATAGAATGGGACTAAAAAGCGATAGTTCTTTAATTCTGACCAAATCATTAAACGACTCCAATCTTCCAACAGGTCTTGGCTCCGTCAAGTCTGTTGTGACCACACTGATGTACCCAGTTGTAATGACTATGAATGCGAATAGAAATGGTCCCAATGTCAATTTTATCCAGGATGTCATTGCCAATTTATTAGGTAACGGATAACTGACACTCAAAATATAAGCATATGTGAGGATAAGAAAGGGAAATATTTCGCAGTTTTTAAAAAACAGTGTCATCTGCAAAAATATGGTAACCGATAAAATGGCCATGACAATAGCTATCCAAGCTGTTCCTCCATAAGGCAGGAAGTAAGCGTCGAAAGAAAGGCTCTCCTCCTTCAGAACCACACAAGAAATAAAAGTATATTTATCTTGATTGACGGGGATAAAGAATTCGAAGGTTTCCAGATAGAAAATTTCATGCGTCTTTTCATGAATAAAATGTATATTGATCATTGACACATTATCCTGACATCCACTTAATGCATTCGTTAGCTTAGAATTTGGAAAATCTTTTAAAATAATTGAAAACGTTGAGATTGCTATACTAAAGTCTGCTCTATTGGCAGCCGAAAGAAAATAATCGTTTTTCAATGGAGTGCCACAGTGCATATTTGCAGAACTAGATCCACCAGTTGTGAAATAAAATAAATCGGTCACTAGTTTATTCTCCCAAAGCTTCTCAATTGCCATTTTCCTTAATTCTTGCTGTATGATTTGTGTTTCACCAAAAATATCCAAAAGAATCAAATTCTCTGAAATCTCCCCGAAGATTTGGATCCCTTGACTATCTTTCGTTCCTCCATTTTGACAATAGCTACATTTGAAGTATATTCTCTTATCTTCTTCTTCAAAAGACTCCACTAGGTATAGTCCGTCCAATCCTATGAACTTACCTTCTAAGCCTTTCAAAAATCTTAGTTTATTTTCAGCTACATCAAGAATGTCCACGTCAACAAGAAAATAAACGGCCGTGTGCTTAGCGTAATTGTAGTGAACATTAACATCAGCATATTTCTTTGTTAGATAGAGATTATAGGGCAGAAGGTTATAATTATAGCCAAATTTTTCAGGGGATGGCATACTTAAATGCGTAGTCAAGTATTGAGTGAGTACTACTTCTGTAATACTACTTGTATTTAAGTCTAGGGAGATGTATGCAACACAATTGAATTTGGAAAGAAAATACGGCGTTGGAAGTTTGCTGTTAAACATTTTCTGAAAATCACGACAAAAATACAAAAATGGAATATTTCGTACTTCATTTTCAATTATTTCATCCGTGCAGTTGTATTTTTCATCAATGTAATCAATTATTTTATCTATTCGGACAATGGAAATGGGAATGTATAACGTTGGAAGCTCGTCAAATATATTTGAAATTTCTTCTCTAAGGTTCCCCCGGTAGAATATTAAATTCACGTAGCACTCAGCCTCCGCCAAAATAATTCTTTTTAATTTCTTTGCACATTCTTTTCCAGCTGTTTTATGAAAGTAATAATATGACATTATCAGTAATATTAATATCCTAATATAATTTGCCATCTCAAATGTGTGTTCGACTTTGGAGTTTAAGTTCTAGAACTACAAATTAAATATAAGAATAATTTAATGTCAGTAAGCAAAAACAGTATTTTCCGAAATTAAAAGTTTTTACTTTTTACTTTAAACATAAGTTGTAAGTGTAGGAAACCACTTTGTAAAAATGATCCGTCTGTCTATCTATCTTCTTCGTCTGTAACTTTCAAACGATTTAATTATTCCAATATTATTTTCAGAAGTTGACAGGGTGGGTTCTAACGAAAAAACGATTAGTTTTTGAGTCAAATCGGCTACACCCCCAGAGAGTTATGGCCACGCCCACTTATTTTATAATTGGGATTGGAATATAAGTATAGAGTGGGGTATCATTGGAAAGCTCTCCCGCTTAGAATTCTTCTAGCTACAGATATTGCACTATAGGAAATCTAATATACTCACCTAAATAGTGTTGGCCTTGAAGTTTTTTAATCAATTTGATCTAACCTACTTTTGTATGTTTCAATTTTAATGCTAATATTTATATTCAACTGATATATTAAATTCATTGTCTAATAATATAATTTTTTGCAATGTATATCCACCATATTTATAAGGTACCAATAAGGGTGACCAGACGTACTTGAATTGCCAGTACAATACTTGAATTTTATCATGTACTTGCTGTAAACATGAAAAATACTTGAATTTTAAAATGAACTTCTGAATATAATGAGCGAATATGTAATATATCCATTTTATTGCACTGCATGACTAGTGTTTACAAATTTGAAATCAAATTACAAATAGGTGGCAATTCTGCAACATTTTGCAATTATTGGAGTTCAAAATGTAAATACTTGGATTGGGCTCATGAGAACTGGTCACCATGGGATTGGAATAGTATCGTCCATAATGTTTATGCAATGTTTGAGTGAGGTGACCTACTACTGTACCAAGTGAGGGTGTTGTTTGGTAAACAAACTTTTGCTCTGTGGACAGACCACGATATAAAGTAGTTTACGAAGTAAATATCACATAATAATATTTCAATGTTGTGGATACGAATAATAGAATACGCGAATGAAAGCTGGCGTGTAATAAGTACAATACGAACTAGGTTTCGTGTAAATACGCATTCCACTTATTTGTCATTTTTATCCCCACTGCTAGGTACTTTACTTTGGGATGGCTTTGCCTGGCATGTTATTTGAATGCTTATTAGTGTGACATAATAGGCATTTGTATTTATATACATAATAGTTGTTTTGTTGGGAGTATATGTGGAGAAAGGACTTGGACTGCAGTGCAATACATAGGAGCACATTTATACAATACAGATAATAACAACCGTAACAATAAGGTCGGAGCCCACATGCATTTACTATTGTTGCATCGCGTTGTTGTATCTGTACAATGCACGATCATAAATACTGTATACTTATATGAATGTACCGATATTATGTCATACACACATTGATACTACATTTACTTTAGTGCATGTATAGTTAAGGAGGAACTAGTATTTATGTTAAATGCATGTTCATAGTTCATGTAGTGCATTTAAGTAGAAAGTGCATATAATTCTTGCTCTTGGTGGTGAGTGAGTTTTTCTCTGTGTTCGGCTGGAAATTATCCACGTGCATGCTTGACTTGGAGTGACTCAGATTAAAAGTGACAAATTGGATGCGATTTCCGATTCGTATTTCCTTCACAAATAAGTATAATACTCAGCTATTCAGCTCACAAATAAAAATGCTTTCGTTCGTTCGTATTACACTGTAGATTACAGATTATGTGCCAGAGAGAATGAATGTTTGATGTGGATATTATAGCAAGCAGGGTCGTATGAAACTGAAAATGGGGGTGGGACTGGAACTACATATAGTGGCGGACTTCGTTCTTTTGTCATCATAATCATCCTATCCAAAATGTCATTACTGTAAATGATGATAAACGTAGTATGTATAGGAAGGATGAATTGAACTGCATTTACTTTATCATTATATGATAACATTCCTGAACAAGATACGGAATGTTTTTGCGTTTACTGTATTCGTACATTGCTGTTATAAACAAATGTTTTGGTATTATGGTTAACGTTACGCTATTTAAAGTTAGCTTACCCTTTTTCCATGCATTTTTATGTAATATATCAACATTAAAGAGATGTAAACACCCTTAATTACAAATCGTGGGGCTACTGTACATTAAATACAAATAGCTAATGGGTAGTATACAGATAGTATAGTATTCGTGTAAGCATAATGAAAATGGAAAATTTAATCAAAGGAATGATGGGATCCAATGGGGGAAATTGGAGTTTGAGTCACTACCTACCACCACTCTTTAGTACAATAATAGTGGACATTGCATTTTGCATTACATTATATTTATCTGCCCTATGCTGAATTTTTACTCAACACAAGTTGATATTATAGCAACATAATATTATATGCGTGTCTGCGCCAAACTATTAGTCTGCAATTCTTTGAGATTATCTTGGTGTAATTTAAGCTTGGTTGGTGGATGATTCAATAGCACAAAAGCCCGTATAGAATTGGCAAGAGGGAAATAATATTATGTGTAGCAGGGACATTTTCGATATGAGGAAAGAAAAGCTGACACTTTCATTAACATACATAAAAGCTAAATAATACAGGAAAAGTACAGATGTTTCTTGTATATTTACTTATTTAATCCTGTCAGAAGATTGCTTTGTATTTTTGCTGCAATTGCAAATTCCATGCCATGGATGATTAACTGAAGAACTCAGATATAAAATTCTAAAGTTAATGTTGTGCTTGTAAATACTGTACAATAGTACTATCGGTTGCAAATATTGGTGTCTCAAATGTATCATTGTATGATGTTATTTTATTTACTACAACCACTGTGGGATCTAATTAATCTAATTAACCACTTCAACAATTTTTATAAAAGTATTAACAATATTTTACATGGCTCTAAAATGAAATTTAGCAAAATAGGAATATGTGTTGTGTTTCAATTTATTCTGCTAAATTAATTTGTTGAGTTGGATGTGATATGTGATATTAGATCAAAATAGTATTATTCATTTTATAGCTTGTTTGTATATATCTTATTTTATAAAATTTGACATAGGTACTGTTAACCGTATTTATTATATTGGAGATGTAAATTCTATTTACAATCTGGGCCATTAGACTTCAGTACACTGAATTCCAAACTGACCGAACCTTTAGTCATTATATTTACGAGGGATACAATTTTCCTTTAGAATAGTTTGAAGGACATATTTATATCGGAATATTATTGATTGAGAATAGATAATTTTCTGCCCTGACACTTCAATTTCATTCTGATCTCTTTTGTTAATTTTTTGCCTTGAAAATTCACGAGGGAGAGGACATAGCCACTTTTAAAGTAAAAGAGTGTACATACATGGCCACACGTGTGTGTATGTTTTAATATTACCTACTGGTATGACGAAGTAAACTATACCTACCTATGTAAGTATTTACCATAGGTTTAGTTGACAAGGACAAGATAAGGGAGGAATATCATTTAGCTAAAAGTGATTTTCTAGTTAATGACATGAAATATAAGTTCCAACCAGATTCATCCCTATAATTTTATCTTTTTGTGCGCCTAAAAGTAGAGGAGGCGAGGATAGATTAATATTATAAGTGTGCATGGAATGGAAAAGAATGGGATTAGCTATTCTATTCTTTGCATGCAATGCTTAATGCATCCGTCAACCCCCATTCATCGCATCAGTCAGTTTTATTTGTCAAAGGTATGACTACGGAGAGTCTAATTGTAACAGCTGCATTATTTGTCGACCAGAGAGGAACCGAACCAATCTAGACTAAACCACACGGCATGCCACGACAAAAATTCTATTCACAATAGGTGCCCACATGAATTGCATTAACTCCGCAAAGTATAAAGTAAACTTGAATACCTAAGTGCCAAGTTAGCCAGTAAGAATAGAATAAAGTAATACTTTTCACTATTATTAGGATCTCAAAACCAATAAACCTTTCTACCTAATTTATGGTCTGCTCTTTTATCAAAAGACATATTTTATAAATTGATAAGAATAATTTGGAGCACACAATCTCCGTAAAAAATTTGCTAATCCTATTCTACCCAATGCTCCAGTAAATAAGAAATACAAGATTTACAAGCAATTTTGTTGTAAATCTACTTAACTTTTTTATTTTATAGATTATGTACTTTTGCTATGTATTACTTATCCCATTTTATCATGAATTAGAATGTCAAACACCACCAGGGAGAAACTTCCACATCATTTCATGTACGTACTTAATTTTAGATACCCCGGTATGAATTCCAGTTTTTGTTTGTTGTTTTAAATAATGGGGCTATGTTAACTGCAAAGTTTGTCAGTTTGTGCGAGAATTCACGCATGTATCTCTATTCAACCTTAACTGCCACCACATAAAGATAAACTAACAATTAGTGGCACAACTATGCATTTCACATGAATAGCACATTATTATTATTACAATTACCTATACACACATGAAGGTTTCCTATAATTGTAGAAATGTAAATGTACGCACTACGTATAGACAACGCAACGGAAGCACGCAATAATAAGTGTGCGCACAGATATTTACGAAGAACATTAAATTCGCTATATGTATTACATACAAAGAGAACTGTAGTAATGTAGTGATGTACATTAAACGAAATATCTAA
>JAQFYC010004797.1:0-16046 GCA_034694165.1 Tomocerus mixtus | reverse complement strand
TTCCTTGCGTATACATGTATACGTATACACTACATGCTTTGATTGGAATTTGCCTTACCGAAACGTTTTTAAATATTTCACGTGTATTTTATAAATTCTTCCGCGTTGGAATGAATGTGAGAAACATGTGAAACCTCCTAGTCAATCATGTAGAGGAGATTTGGAATAGGAGTTGTGTTGGATATGCTTTGACTGGAATAGGAGAATCATGCATACTATCTGAGCGGAACTGAGAAGCGCTTTGGTTGTGTGAATGAGTTGAGAAGATCGACGATTCTCCTTGCGTATACCTATACATGTAAGAACTGAGATGTGGATAGAGTGGAGTGGAGGACGCCGGGCGGACAGACAGACTCCACTCTTCCCATAGAGAGGAAACAAGTTCCCTCTCAATAATGTATTTTAGGAACTAAGTTAATAATAGGTAATAACTAATAACTAATATTTTGTTGCAGGGTAGTGTATACTTAAAGGCGTAGGAATACATTACATAGTTCTTGAACTTTATATATCCCTACGTTCATTTTGTTGATTAATAAAAGCTAAGTGTACACCTATATAGTTATAAATTACTTATTATATAAATAAGCATAGCTTGCTAATGGAGAAGGGTACAATAATGCAAAGGAGAGAAAAAGTGTATTTTCTTGTATTTGCTTTATCTCGCTTACATAAAGTACCTAAAAACATTTTCGTTCTCCCTTTATTTTACTTACTTATCTTCTTTCCTATTCAATGCGTTTTATTATAATTACTTGCGTAAGTTATATACTATACTAGGAAAAATCATGTAACATCTATCATCTACCTTAATATGTAGAATGTTTTGTACACGTTCATAAAGGCTAATTGACAATTCAAATTGTTCGATCAGCATCTAGTTAGGTATGCTAGAAAATTTTCTAGACTTTCTTTATTAGAAACAATTTTTGGGTGAAAGCATTATATTATATGATACCTATTGGTAATACTGATAGTTCAATATACTGCTACACAAACAATGAACCCAATAGCATAAAAAGGTAGGTATCTATTTTGCAAGTGTAAAACACATGGAGAGTTAGACAGTGATATCATTCGAATCAGATAATATGTATAGAATCGCTGCTAAGACAGCGATTACCAAAGAGTACTTGGGTAATCGTTATAAATATATATTATAAATATATAAAATTTTCTTATTCTTGGTCATGACTGCCATAGCCATGAAACTTTTCACCTAACAGCACCAAATAATGGATATGTGCTCAGTTCGACATTACAAACGATGTTTAATTTCACATATTATAAACTATACAGAGGTATAGAATGTCAAAGAGAATGATTGAATGTTATAAATACTAAATTATTAAATAACGGAAGCCCCTTTTCTGTATAATAAATCCTCTGATGATTTTCAAAGGCCACAAGCATTTCCTCAAAACAAATACTATATTATTTAATGTATATAGCTTAGCAACATTTCCTAAGTAAACAATAGTGATAATACATTAGAATTGTTGAGCAAACATTTAAGGCATCCTTTTTGCAAATACTAAAAATAAGAAAATGTGTGCGCGATATCATTCATAGATATATGTTCATTTAAACATTACAAGGGTAATCGGTAATATATTCAAATTATGAATAATACAAACATAATAGAACACAAAAGGGGATGTTTAAATTCCGCGATGGTAAATACTAAATTATTATACGATGAAGATATGAACTGGGTTGTTTGAGTTATACAATATTTCGCCCTCCCTCCATTTACTTATAATAATCGCATCTAAATGTGTTAATGAGTTAAAGACGAGTTGGTTTGAATATTTTACTCAATAGTGAAATAAATGGTTTTTGTTAGGTTCCACTTTATATGGAAATAAACAAATGAAATATTTGAAATTGCCGAAAATAAATAATAATATGCATATTATAATCTTGAGCCGATACCTTGAGGGTAACGTTGGCTTCACTCTATAGTTTCTATAATTTCAATTAAACTAGTTTCCCATTATGAAAAAACGTCTCCAAAAATATATTCCTTCTAGACAAAGGAACACACGCGGAGGGAGGGTTTAATATAAATTATGCGGAAGTATATAGCGTTTATACATTTATTATTACGACAGAGTTGTTTCGTTTCCATCGATTGCACAATCAAAACACCATAACAAACTCAACAAAACAAGAGAAAGCAAACCTATAAAGAAATATTAAATTATGAAATTTGGCTAAATACTAGGTTTTGCAATTTAGCAACATTCTCATATTAGCAGTAGATACTGCTCAGTACCCACTGTTTGGTTTCTTCCAAATTTGGAAGTTAATTCATTACTGTAGTGTACTGTACTATATAAATATGCCATGAAGTAGTAGGTGCTACTATTTATAAAAAAGGTCAAATATTGACAAATAAATAAGTTAATTGGAAATACATGCGTATGTACAATATTCGGTTCTCATTTTAATATATTAAGTCCATAATCAAAATGTTTGCCCTCATTGCCAAAACATTTAGTAAATGCTGTACAGTTTGTAAAAATAAATTACAAACAGAAAAATCACTGAGGGAACATCATTTTAACTGGCTCGGGTTGTATTACAACATTTCTTTCTACTGCGGAGGCATTCCAATATATTGGGATAACCAACGACAGAAATTCATATTCTCAATGTCGCATCACATGACAACATTTCTATCTTTGTTGAATTTCACGTTTTTGTGTCTGATGACACCTGGATTTTTAAAATCAATTATTGCACTGGGAGATGGGAATGAAGATGTTGCCGTTGACGTTTTGCAAAATTCTATAGTCGTGACCTTACACTTGATCTCGGGAGTGATATTGGCAAATACGATGAGGAAAGGAGATGAAATATCCGGTGTACTGAACAGCTTATATTCAAAAGAGTTCCTCTATCAAGAAGGTAAATCATAATACTACATTATCGTACATTACACATATAATATACCTATATGGTACCAACCAGCACAATTTTGATGCCCCAGCAATTATACATAAAAGTTAAACAGTTGTTCTTGAGAAACCGCAATCCCCAAAATAGTTACAATTGTTATTCTATAGATGGCGGTACAACTAACAAATCAGTTCATGCTAAAATTGAATATTTTATGGCAAATTGGTTCTTGCCAATCGGTTCATCAAGAATGGTTCTCATGATTGCTGGTTTGATATTCTCTCGTGAAAGGAAACTTTTTTGGATTGAAAGCGTTCTACCCGGTGGAATCGTATACATTTTTGGACTTCGGTGTATTCTTGCGGTTTCTTTGCTGATTGGGTGGAATGTTGGATACATACTATTTGTGTATACTGTGATTTACATTGTCCGCAATTCGTATTGGATGAAACAATTGAGGTCAGGGGTGACTACATATTTTAGACATTTTACCTTCTTAGTTACTTTTAGCATTTTCTGTACATTTTAATGAAGTTTCCATACGTTTAACTTAATTGTTAAACTTTTGATATATAGATGCAGTGGAAAATATTTGGAGCATAAAATATCCACATTTAACAAAATGCGTATTCTAAATATTGTATTTGTGAATACATTTAGCTCTCTAGTGTGGACTATAGGACTATTATAATTGGCTCCAACTCTGCAGTACTTGTACTCCTTTGGTTTGGATCCATTCATTTCTATGGAAGATTAAGCTTTGGAATCTTTTACAAGTTCCCATTTGGAAGTATTGGAATATTCATCATCCTTACAACAATTTTAGAAGGATTTTCTATTTGCTGGAAAGATTCTTCACGGTCGTACAATTTCATTTTATCGGCCAGCACTGAAATATCCAGAAATATGCTTTGGCGTCGAAAATTATTGAAATCCATAAAACCTTTTGGATTGAGAATTGGGCATTTTAAAGAGATGAAATATAGTTGGGTGTTTGATTTTTACAACTACCTTCTTTCACAGCTGTGCTCACTCCTCATTAGTTTTAGGTCAGTCTGAAAGTCTGCCCCGAAACATTTATATAATTTGCCAACCATATTTTAATGAAAACTAGGCTCCTTCCTTGCATACCTACAGTATATGAAACAGCATATCGTCACTTGAAAATAGGAAACCACAAATTGTGTTTAATTGTTTGCGTGCATAACCTAAATGGGACTGCGGTTAGGTACCTTCCTGCTTTCATAAAATAATATTTAATTAACTGGCTTAGTAAAAGTTTGCTTCCAAACCAATTATTATTTTCTAGCTCTGTACCCTCCAACTGCGGGACATTTTAATGCAAATAATTAAGTACTTCATAAATTAACGTATTTAATTAAGTATTAGCCAGCTAATAAAAATAATTAACAACTTCGGTCTGTTTGAAATATAAAAATTTTGTGTATTGTAATTTTGGAGATGTTTTATTTTGTTTCAAGTGATTTACCTGTATTTGGATGCGTAGTACTTTTACTTAGAAAGATTTTAAAAAAAAATTGTTGGTTGATAATGGCATTTTTTATGTTGTATTTTAAAACGATGTGTAACACATTATGTGTTCGTTTTACCTATGTTTCCAGTTTCCTTGGTAGAATTCAGATAACTCTTGGATACCACACACTCAGGGCAGAAGCTTGTTGTTGAGATTTTGCGTTCAAAGAGGTATTTCCCGTGCATTTGGCATTGAGATTCTCAGTTCGCTCAGCCTTTGAGCAAGGTTCTAGCGCGACAAAAGTCCTATTTTAAAGACTAAATTGTAGATATTCGGCTGCACTGAGCCACTTTTACAATTACATTAAAAAATGGATTATAAAAGGTACTCATTATTGTGCAGATCAGTATATCATCTTGACAATTTGCCATAAAAATATGCAGATTTAAAATTGAATTTTATTTACAAACTTTGACCAAAAATGTATTTAAATTCCAAATGTAACGAAACAGAAATGAACTTCAACATGGGTACTTGTCTACTCTGTTTTAACCAAGTTGATCTGAATTTCGAAAATAGCAAAGACCGCCAAAAAGTGTACGAAGCTTGTTCAAAATATTTACATTCAGCAATTACTAAAAACGTGACCCTGGGAAACCTGGACTTTGATATTTTAAGTATTTGCAAACGCTGCTTAGAGTCAGCTTCTCAGCTGGTCGATCTCACTGAAAAATTGGAAGTTTTCCAGAGGAACGTCTCCGAATATATTTTAATGTTTTCTCTGGAAATATTTCAGCGTCGTGCAAACCCTTACAAAAACGCCGAGAATAGTATTAATACAAATGAATTGGTATTGTGCAATTTCTCAGGATTACAAGATGGTAAATCGCCAGAAACTGTGACTTCTTTTCAATCTCCTCTAATTTCAATGGACAATGAGCACTCGTTGGAACAAACCGACCGGGATCCATTATTATCCGGGGAACTAATCAATGATAATTTTCTGAATTCGGTAACATTTGAGAAGATAATCAAAACTGAAAACTTTGAAAATGAGGTTTCAGTTGAGGATCGTGACGGCAATCATGAATTTAATGAAATGGGCGTGAAAATCTTGGACAACAATATTTCTGGTGAGGGGAATATTCCAAAAGTTCAATCCTCACACTCAAAACCGTGCTCATCCTCAAAGAAACTAGTTACTTTTGCAAAACCCAACCGTAATGTAAATCCATTCGTTAAATTAGAACGTAAGTTAAATGCAAAACATCAATTACATTAATCACAATATTTATTATTTTGCTTTTTGTTACGTCTGTAAATTTTCAATAGAGCTGATAAATCCAGGCTTACAAAACATCCCAGCTGGACGAGGAAACAACAATGCGTTAAATACCAACACTTTCAATGTTGGATGCGAGCTAAGGTAAACACCCAATATATGTATTAAAATGCTTTACTTATTTTTAGACGTACATTTTGGTAAACAATCATTATTAACATATTTCAGGGGACTTTCAACTATAAATAATGCAGTGGCCATCCAATCGGACAAGTCTTCATTAGTTGTCAACAAAAGTGGACTAATTGTCAGAGGCAGATATCTTCAGAAAAATAATACAGATAGGGACCCAGATTTCAAAATCAATAAAACTTGCCACAAGTCCGCTTTGAAAAAACGTCGCAATTACCCTACTTACTGTCAGGTCCAACAAGGAGACAAAACATTATTTAAATGCTTAGTTTGCCAGAAGGAGTATAGGAATAAACAAAATTTAGTTTCCCATTTTGGAGTTCATACGGGGGAGAAACCTTTTAGCTGTTCCCTGTGTAACAAGACTTTTCGCCATCGGAGTAGTTTGTATGTCCACAGAAGGTGTGGCTGCGGAGCAGGAGACCCAAGGTTATACAAGCGCTCGGCATTCCCAGTTGACACAGGTATGTTTGAGTCCATGATTGATACAGATATTACAGATGAGGCTAAAAGTATGTTTGGTTGCTCAGTTTGTAAAAAGATTTTTAATCGAAAAGGCAATTTGCGGAGACATTTCAGGGTACACACGGGAGAAAAACCATATAAATGCACTTCCTGTAATAGGAAATTCAGGTTTACTTGTGGTTTTAATGTACATGTCTGTAAACCGGAACGAGACGAGGGCTAGAACTGGAAGTAGAATTATAATATCCCACCGACGTTGTTGAGGCTGGTCCCTTATTGTGTGCTGAAACGTTTACCAGTAATGGGATACAAAAATAAATGCCTGAGGAGCAATAAAATTGTGTTAAGTTAAGGTTTAAAAAATAACCTTTGTTAAAATGTAATTCAGAAAATAATTAGAAAAATGAATTGTGAACATTTCAAATGCGGTGTGATAATAACCCATATTTCAAGGTAATATAGACGGACAATGTTGAAAAGCTTTCAACTTCAAAAAATGTTCATTTCTTAATCTAATTCAGCATAGCAATGATTTGAAATTTTTAAATTGGCCCTACATAATTTAATCCTGAATTGTTGTTGAATTGTACAAAACTTACTAATATAAATACAGTGTCATCTGAAAACATGTATATGTTGCAGACAATAAGCAAAATCAGGCATTAAAGTTATTGGGCAATAAGGAAAATTTTCCCAAAGTGGGGATTTTGGCCAGGAAAAAGCATTTAACTTAAAATTTGTTGATTTTGAAGTACCCAACCTGACAGCAAGTTATGGGGATTCCAAAATCTCAAGAATCAGAGATTATTGACTGATTTTGCTTATTGTCTGCAGCATAAATACCTTTCTGCCATGTACGTTGCTTAACATTTGTAAAACGACAAAATTACACATTTAAAAACAAGACTTATACATTTTATGTACCTTACCATAGTACGATAAATGTATAAAATTACATTGTTTTATTTACTGTGGCGCTTATTTATAATGTATCAGTCGATAATTTACATTTTCCTAACGATTCCCTTGATTCTTAAGTTTATATGAATTATATATCATACACAGTAAAATAAAATATATCTCCTTGTCTGCTTGAATTACTAAGATTTTACTATATTACTGATATAGCATGTTAAATATTCGCCCAGGTAAAGTTGGCTTTATACTTCCCCTTGTATTATATACATTAACATTTAACGATGGTTCCTATTCTTAGCAAATAAAGAAAAATTGCGATCGTCAATATTTTCTTTTTACTTTATTCAAATGTTATTCTAATACTATTGTGCCTAGATATATTTTATGACCAATGACGTCTTTGGAACTTGAAACTATGGCCGCATACAAATTCTATTATTTAGGATAGTATAATTTTCAAGTAGATTTCATCTATTTTCATCTATTTGAAATGCCAATACTTTTTACATTTTGATATGTTTGTGTGTCATGTTGAAGTAATAGTTTTGAAGCACTTAGTTGTATTAGCATAGATATTAAGCTATTTTGCTGTAATGAAAGCTTTGATAATGCAAATAACATTTACTATTCTCTGTGAATATCAATATTACGAAAGATGTAATTCGGCTATACAATTGGTCAACAAAATACTTGGCCAAGTTTAAACATAAGCAATAAAATAATATTTCGATCTAGTAATTAACCTTACTAGATCGTTTGATAACTTATGAAGAATGTTTGCAGCCATGAAATAATTTCTTCAAATGTATCAAATATATGTTTGTATTTGATTAGTCGTAGTGGCCCATTGCGAATCCCAAAATACTTTAAGCTTAACAACTGTTTTCGCAACAAAACAGTTGTTCCATTTAATGATTTCATATTTCCCAATGTGGATTCAGAGGTATTCCATACTTTTGCTGCAAGTATGAAAAAGGTAGCTATGGAAGATAGGGAAGCACAAAACAAAATTGAGAAAATTGAGTATTCGGCAAATGAGGATTTGTTGTACAGCCTGATTGAGCAGAATAGTGAAATTGTCATTAAGGCTGACTCAGTCACAATGAAACTGGGCATCAGAAACCAATTGCAGCTATCGTTAAAATGAATATTTAACAACTGCAATCGCCGATATATTTTGATCTTCTTCTCATTCGGGATGGCTCCATCCCTGTAAAAAATTCAAAAATAAAGCGTTAAAAATGCTAGAAAATTTATTATTAATTATGTGTACATATTTTATTTATTTGGTAAGTGAGAATCGAGCATATATTTAATCTATGTTGTAGAAATACAGTAATAAATGCATATGAAGGCAATTGTAACTATTTTCTTCATCTGCATTTGTAGCTTAGTAATATTATTTAGCTGGACCATATGAAATACGTCCGTTTTGCAATGGTTTACTTATTTAGAAGAATTCTCTGAGTATTTTGCTATTGAAAAAGTTCATAGATATCTCACCGAATAAAAGGGTGAAACCAAACAACTGTCTTGATGATGTACAAGCCGAAGTACACTAAGATGTACATAAGGACAATAATTCCGTAAATATCCCCCCAGATTTCAAATGGCAAAAATACAGTGCTAATGAATTTGCTGTTGTTGCGATCCACCAGTACATCAGTCGTCCAATGCCTCCCAGGAAAAAACGTTGCCACTAGCACAAAGAAAATTAGTATTGACATGGACATGAAGTAGACAAACCATTTTGACAGAAAATGCTCCATAAAGAAATAGATTGCCAAAGGAGAAGTTATCATCCGCTGTTCGACAACTGGAAATTAAAATAGAATAGAATATATTTTAAATTTTGATTAATTTCAATAAAAATCAAAGTCACCCAATTTCCATACTAGAAAATTCAACTTACACTGTGTGGTCATAAACTGATTTTCATTGTGGAGCTGATTAAACACATAGACCACCTGCTTACCATTCCTGTATAAATTGTAGGAAAATATACCTTCCACAAAATGGCCATTTGTAAATATGGCGCCAAAAATGATGTCAATGTAAGACGAGTCTTGATTTTTCATGGTACTTATTGTAAGAAATAATTTGCACATTGACATTGACAAATGAAACAAAGAAATGATGAGCACCAAGGAGCGTCTAATCACACAATTGCTCCATTTAAACCTTCCCGTTTGCTCATCCCACGCAATCGGTGCTGCTCCATATTTGAAAACCCAATTTGTCACACAACCTAAATCAGATAATGAACTTTCCCGAGAAATTTCCTTATTCAATTTCTCTTTAAAAATTTCAATAATATTAATGGGAATTATGGCTTTCAATTTGATTAAAACTCTTTCAAGAAAAGTGAAAATGTTTCTGTACATTTTGGGATTTTATTAGTATCGAATTTTGATAACAAACTTGAATCTTGTCACTTAGTGTCACTTAGTGCTGACTTTTTACGATGGATTTTATAAAAAAGGACGTTTTTGAGTGTTTAGGTATTTTTGTTGACGGTAAGCAGCATTATAAATATCATTAATTAAAAGCTCATACGAGATAACGATACCTTGGAACTAAACCCTGCATAGAGTTGGGTTCAATGAAATCAAACTGTCATACCTGTCGTAAGAAATCTATTTCCTTTAAATATCAATTTAAATCCTGTTGTTTTTCCCCCCTCGTGAAAATTATATTTTACTCATTTAGGGAATGGATTAAGGTAGACCTCTATATGGCATAGTTGATACCTGCTAATTAAGTTTTTACGTGTTCTTGGATTAGTTTAATCTTTAAATTACGTATCAATGTGTTTGTAGAATATCTAAGAGAATCCGCAACTCTGACATTCCGCAATAACGTTTCAAAGACAATAAGAAGTTGTAAACTTGAATATCAAGGTAAAAGCACTCTTAAGCACTCTTTATAAATAAAGTTAAATCAAATAGATAAACGTGGCAAAACACAAGGAATTAAAATCCAGGGGATTTGCTACCGTACCCCAGGTTGTACCTATCTGGGTATTCGAGATTTCGGACAGGTGCCCAATTCCTCTGATTTCAGTTAAATACATAAAAAATCAACAAAATATATAATTAAAATGTGCATTAAATTTCGCCAAAATAGCATATGTACACGATAAACAATTATTCAGTGGCAAATACACTTTTTTGCAATTTGTGCAAGATGTTTATAGAATGAAAAATTTAAATTCCACAATATTAATTTTTCCAATTTTGCTACCGGTTTGAACCTAAAAAAGCTGTGTTTTCATGCTGAATGTACCTAAAGTAAACAATTGGCATAATATCAGGAAATTTATTTGATTTGTATCACAGCTTACATTACGACAATAATATGTCTTATACATATATTGTTATCATTGCTAATTTAAATAAGTGCTTCAAGCTAAGAAATTTCCTTTGGGACAAACACATCAACGTGAATTGATATTTACAATCATATTCCCAAATACTATTTTAATGTAGCTGTTATCGACTAAAGACGTCATAAAATATATCCAAGTACTAGGAAGCATTAAGAATACGTTTGAGTAAAGTAAAAAAAACATTGACAATCACAATTTTTTTTATTTGCAAAGAATGAGAACTTGAGAACCACGCTAAAGGTTAATGTGTATAGTACTTAAGTGGAAAATATAGTAAAGCCAGCTGAAGCTGTGTGAATATTCTACCATGATATACTTAATACAGTAAATACTTTTAACAATTTACCAAGCAGACGCTGAATTATTCAATTGATTTGTATCCTTAGGCGGCAATTTGGATTATTTTGGATTGGGACTAACCATTTCCTTTGGCACAAACGCGTCAACGTGAATTGATATTTTCAATGATATTCCGAAATCTTATTTTAATGGAAATTGTATGTAGCATGGTAGTTGTTATCGTTTAAAGACTTTAAGTTTTGACTTGCTGTCATCGAAGTTTTTAATTGAGGAGGAGCAGCCCATGCATTGATCAAATGTCAAGGTAGGTATGTAGGAATAATAAATAGGTCTCAGAAGAAGTAAACATACTCAAAACTTAATGGAAAATTAAAATAGATAATCTGCTTTATTATCAAGCACAAATGATATTCAGATGAATACAATAGGAAAACGTTAAATGTAAGTTAACTCCAGCTGTGATAATATAAATACATTCATGTAAATAAGAAGTTATTAAATTTAATAATGACTCTAAATAGGTTAACAAGATATACATAGCCTGAAATAGTCTACATAGGTATTGCTGATAAAGCCTTGGCAATTTCAACATTACGGAGGCCATGAACTTGTACTTCAGCAGACTAATTTTGAACGAGGCAACTTTTTTAAATTCTGTTTACAGAATTTGAAATGTCAAGAGTAACCTTGTCGGTGCTTCACTTTGTAAGAAGTTTATACAGGTGTACCGCATATTAGGTTTGGACTTTTCAACTTTTTAGATTCCCTTATAACCTGATACCCAATGGGTATCAATCGAAAGCTCTTGTAAAGGTCTTTAAAATTCTACAATGTTCCGATCATGAGTTATTTAAAAATCCGATTTTCGGAAAGTAGGAAAGGTAAATTAGTGTTATTTTGAAGCCCTTAACTAATACTTCCGATTGATACACATTTGGGAAGGTTGAAGGTTGAAAGAGAAGTCCAAACCTAATGTACACTCAAACTTGTCTTTTGGGGGCACGTTTTCAGTGCGTTAGCCTAACCTTATTATTATGTACCCAGTGTCTTATAATACCTATATTCCATAAGACTGATCTATATAAAGTAAATGACCCGTGACGTTTTGACGTTTTGTCAACTGCTCGGAAGGTCTAAATGTAAATCAACTTAATACATGTATAAGTGTTATGATTTTACATTAATTTTATATTTAATTTGACTTTTATTTTTTATAAATTTTGTTACTTTTAAACGGTTCAACCTTTTTGAATTGTGTTAATGGATTCAATGGAAGGATAAATACTTTCTCACAATGCCCCAACTTATTGGGGTAATTTGAGATTTGCATTATGTGGGTCGCTGTGAGATTTGACTTACAGTATCCTGGAGCAATGTGAGACACATTCGAAAAGCTACTCTACCTTGGGGCACTGTGAATTCTGTTTCCTGTAATCAATGGATGTATGTATGTGTCTCACTGTTTTTTTCACTACTTTGTCAAAGCTGTTGAAATAGTTTATTAATTTTATCCAATCTTTCCGAAAGTGAATAAAGTTATTTAGTATCACTCCTGCAAATATTGTTATACATTTTGTCATGTCATAAATTACGAGATTGCGATAATCTAATTTTGCAATTATATAATTAGACAAATTAATAGATATTATACAGCGATCTTTGGTAAGTATGGTTTAATTAATTAATGCTGATTAATTGGAAACTAAACTAAATGAAAAATGAAGTATTAAGTAAACAGCTAAAAAATGTCCTCTATCCAAAAAGCCTGGAACACTGTCCCCTTGGGGTAATCGCAGAGATTAGGCAAACTAGTCCGCAACAATCGGCATTTCTGGAGCACGGTGCTCCTTGAAAGCACCCTTCAGCAATTGTGGCCGCCACAATAACTACATTCGCCAGTATTAAAATATTAGTGCATCTAAAAATAAGTTTAATATTTTAATATTACAATTATTACCTAAGCACGCCAAAATTAAAATCCTCTGAGTCGATTGAAAATTCATTTTCCTGATGGGGTAATATTTCGCTTTATGTTTTCAATACAAGACTACAGTTGTAGTAGTTTACTACTAGCGCTTGTAGTTTACTATGATATATTTTTAAAATACAATGCGACTTAAAATCCAGAATTTTGATGGTCAGATTGAGTGCAGTGTAGTAGATCCCAAATGACTACAAATGAAGCACCACAGAGATGGCTATTTATATTTATTAAAAATAACGGTAAAAGTTTGCTTAAATCTACACCACACTCACGTATTTTGCAGATCATAAAAACGTATACAATTGTATTGTAGTATTAACTACCTAATTCGTCAGTTCCGCATTAAATACAGTTAATTATTATATACAAATATTACCGTTTAGCAAAATTTTCATGTCCGTCTGTTCTTTCAACAAAACCAAATTTTAAGCTATGGCAAGCATTTCAACAGAGATGTAAGTATTAATTTATTCTATTTTGCCAAGAAAAAATAACTATTGTACTGCCAGATGTGGTAATGTGGCAAGGTACTGACATAATGCAAATAGTTACTTAGTATTAACTTTTGTTTAGCTATAGCTAGCTAATATTATTAGTTATGATTACATTAATTGCTGCTTTGTAAATTAAATAACATATTTTAGTCGGTTGAATCAGAAACACATTGTTTTAATTGTACGGAACACTGTAAAGGAATGTCTCTTGCTATTTACAACTGTGCTAATTTGATAAATTGTGAATTAAATTGGAAATACGTTATAAGAAATGAGAATACGCATGGAAAGTCAAGTAAGGAGTAAATAATGTTCGTGAGGCAGTAACCTATTGCCTCTATTACTTGTAGCCGATGTATATAAGTACTATAATTAGGAACTATGTTTTCTCTCGCAGATGAGGATGGCACTATAATAGGTACTTTTTTAGTGCAGTGTTGCTAATTTTTTTCTTCTGCATAGCTAAACAGACTAGTTTATTTACATGTATTTCAATGGCAACTTTTTTCACATTTTTTTGGCAACTTTTTTGGCATTTTTTTTGTGATAGCAACTGATGAACGTAAATATCTGTGTTTATCTCCAGGGATGTTGATAATAGTGGAGAGGGCATACTGGAAATTATCTTCTGAACAGCGAAAACCTATTTTGGCTGGATAATTGGTTTCTTCGGTTTCTAAGACAGGACCGTCGACTAATGGAGCTTCCACCAAAATTCGAGCTACGAAGCTACTTTGTTTTCCAATGCTCCATGTGACGAGGTTGAGCACACGGCTATGACTAAATGAGCCTGAAAAATTGGTAAATCATTCTGGTCAAGTTCCCGGCAGATGGTAACCCCACATGGGGTAAAAATCCACAGTACCTGGAAAAATTATTTAAACAGGGATAAAACAGTAATATTTATTTCAATTGACGAATTTCGACATAAAAGGCTATAGTTGAAATATATTTTATTGGAATGGATGCTAATTTCTTTGGATAAAGAAAATGTAAATAGCAAAAATATAATTTCAAACTGTAGGTAATGAGGTTCCGTAATATTCAGTAACATTTACATACATTTTTATTTTGTTTTATTTGTTTTTTGTTTATTTTATGTTAAATGATCTCTGAATACTCCTACTTCATTATGAGTGTTAAATTAAAAACATTGTACAATAATAAATATATATTTCCCCTCAATTTATTTTATTTCAGAAATTACAAACAGATTTCAGATATTTATAAAAAAGAAACATTTTGCAATACAATTGTTATGTATGTTGAATGCGTTCCAGGGACAGAGATTTTATTACAATATTCCTTGTAGCGTGTGCCACCGTAAAATCTTATATTTACGGATGCTCCTCCGCCATCATATCACTAAGACTTACCAGAAGTCATTTCCTGGCGGATCTGGTGCGTACTCAATTGGATACGGCTTTGGCTGTTTTGGTCCCACCGCATCTGTGGCACATGCACACCCTCTGGGGGAAATTTCCCTTCCTTCCTCGTCATATTTTTTGTCTCCGGCGCCCATTCTTCGCCTTTTAATCCAGTCAGGGCGTTTGTCAGGATATCCCGGGATAGGGCGTGGAACAAACCCTGGATAAAATGGGTTTGGTTTGGGTTGTCCCGGTCGTATACCGCCTGCTGAACCTCCTCCCCCTCTTGGGGAGATTTCCCTTAATTCGTCATCGTCTTCTTCGTCCCCGGGGCCCATTCTTCGCCTTTTAATCCAGTCAGGGCGTTTGTCAGGATATCCCGGGATAGGGCGTGGAACAAACCCTGGGTAAAATGGGTTTGGTTTGGGTTGTCCAGGTCTTAATCCGCCCGCGGAACCTCCGCCCCCTCTGGAGGAGAATTCCCTTCTTTCTTCATCGTCCTCGTCCTCGTAATCATTTTCCATTCTTCTCCTTTTAATCCAGTCAGGGCGTTTGTCTGGATATCCCGGGATGGGGCGTGGAACAAAACCTGGATAAAATGGATTTGGTTTGGGTTGTCCAGGTCTTACCCCGCCTGTGGCTCCTCCTCCCCCTCTTTTTACCCTATATAGCCTTTGCTGGACAATGTTTTGTTTTGGAATTTTGAGTTCTTCAAAAGTCAATTCATGGTTTAGTTCACTGGACGTTGGTTGAAACACCACAATTACAGCAACAAAAACAATAAATGAAAAAACGAAAATGTTACGAGCCATTTCCTTAAATCTTGGGCTATTCCTTGTTACTGATCAGGACAGAAGAGTAAGATGCAACTGAATTTGGCATAACCGTTAATTTTCTGTTGTTACAGGATACATTAAATTGTTTTAAGAATTTAATAGCTTAGCTTACAAAAGCTTTATTGTCAATAATAGAACATTTGAAGATCGCCGAGTTGCAGTAATAAAACAACAGAATTACATTCACTTATAGTGGTGCTAATAACAAGAATGGGTATTTTGACGAGCGTAAAAATAGTAATATATGAAAATAGTATAATATTTAGCACGTGCTGCACATAAATCCTTTGTACGTCAAAGCGCAATATTTACGCAATATTTTGTATTAAGTTTATTACCAACGAAGCTGGATATGCTTTCGTACAGTCAGTCCGTCCGTCTGTCCGTCCGTCTGTCCGTATACAAAATAACGCCCGAAGTATTGGACGGATTTCAACCAAAC
>JAQFYC010004796.1:0-16051 GCA_034694165.1 Tomocerus mixtus | reverse complement strand
TTGTCTATCTAAGCGGTTAACGTCCTATCTGAGTGAGCCATTTTCAAGTAGATCTAGAAAGTTTTATTCTTTCTTCCCTCTAGGTAACCTTAATTACTGCTCAAGTTTAAATAATAAATTGAGGATCTAAGTAAGTTATTTTTTATATCAAAGTTCTAAATATACTTTCGAAATATTTCACCCATTTTTCCTGAACACGTTGATTAAAACTAATTTCCATGATTATTTAATAAAACTATATTAATTACTACTTATTAGAATACACTGTGTTCAGCGAAATTGGCTTAATTTTGCCAATGGTAAATGACAACAATGTGTTAAGAATGCAAACCCTGGCTCTGGCTTACATTCAGAAGAGTTGACTGGAGCATGACACGAATTTTTACGTATAGGTACTAGATACCACCTGCCTGCATTGTTATATCATTTTATCTGTAGTACTATCTGCTCCCAATGACTTTAGCTTTACCGGTAGATTATTACGAATGCTTAATAAACTACTCAATTCAGTCTGTACCATAACTATTTAAATAAAAACAACTAATTTAGTGATGTCGTGTTTTAAAAAATCTAATATACATAATATATTACACTGTTTGTAAAATTCCTGTACTGTACTGTTAGAAATTTTTATACCACATCTTGCTATCATGAAGAATGATATGTAAAGTTATATTATACAGTGTAATGTATTCATCATCTTAATCTTCCGCAAAATAAAAACAATAAATGCATTTCTGTTCAAGTTCATAACTGCAAATAAAATAATTATATTTAACACTTGTCAGCTTACCTACCAACATATTTCAAGAATAAGATTAATTGTTACATTATTCTATTTAAAAGCATGATAGTACAGCTCCTCTACATGTGCCTAATGTAAATCCAGTGCTAACCATGTAGTTGTCTACAGCCAGTTATTTAAAGCAGTGGAGTGAGTATGTAGACATTTCCTACTTATGTGCTTGGGATTATAATGCTAATGCTATCAAATCAAATCACTACGCAAAATAACACAATCAAAGATTTTTTGCTCGTTTACTGCATCTGCCCTTGAACGTGAAAATGAAAGCTTTATGATATTTTGATGGTTACTTACGTAATGGTAACTTAACACTCCATGCCTTCAATGTAAGTTGAGAATATTGTATTTGCGAAATATATACTACTGATACGATATATTTGTACCTACTACATATATTATTGTACGAGTATATTTTTATAATATTAGTAGGTAGGTACTATACTAATCTCTCCATTACACTCTTGCTTAACTAATAGATATGGAAATAAAAATAAAATCTTATGGGTCCTGGTTTCTATATAAAATACATATTATACATCTTTAAATAGACATAGTATAAGAATATCATAATGACGATCAGATAAAGTACTATTACATATTTATGTGTTTCTACTGTCTAAAATAAGCGTACTAATTAAGCCTATAATCAAAGAGATGAACTAATTCTACATCTTAATTCAACCTATTTATCTTAGATTTTATGTGATAACTTACTATAGTAAATCAAAAATAACCAGTTTTGAAATACCCAATTTAATAGTATAATATAGTGTACGTATAGATCTACACTGCTCTACACATAATTGAAATCTGATCCAGTTTAAAACTTGAAATCTGAGGATGTATATCTACCTATATAATAGAAGAAATGTGGTAGCATAGCTTAGCTAGCTCCAAATAAAATTATCCTATTTAAAAATATTTGTACAGCAAAATCAATAATAATTGAAAAACGAAAAAAATATTTTATCTATATGTAGTCAAAATCAATAAGTTTTGAAAACCAGCATTTTATTAATTCGATATTTGGAAAGATAAGGACGTAGTAATAGTACCTCTTGTGCTGGTAGTTTCTGCAAAATTATATTGTAATACAAATACTTTTATATCAGTTTAATTCAGTTGTTTTTTTAACAAAATTCAAAATGAAAATAAATAACATAAAATATAATATAAAACAACTAAATCGGTGGGTTCGGGTTTCCAGGTTCAGAGTTCAGAGCAATATTTTTAATTTAAATCAAGTTTTTCGGTTTACAAAAGATGCTTAATGCCACGAGAACACTTTTCATGAAAATCAATATGAGCAATCAATACAGTTAATAGCAGATTTTAAATTAGACTTAAAAGTATTTGCTTAACTAGATAGCTTACATAATTATAATTTATTAAGTTTAGATAAAAGTTGCATTCGTAATGGTTTATGCTATCACAGTCATTTAAAGCAATAAATAGCAATTTTGCAATTTAACTAAGCAAAGGATAGCAATAAATAATTAAAAGTACCAAGTCATTATTTAGGGGAAGTAAATAAATAAATACTAATTAGATAGTATAATATTGGATGGATTGAATATGTATAATAATTTTAAATTCTGAAAAGAAAAACAATTAAACTTAAGGAAGAAAAGGCAACGTAAAACAATTTACTTTTATTTTATGTATTGTATCATCATCATGTATATAAGGATATTATAGGCATTTAGGTTCAATGCATTAGTATAGGTATTTAGGCTTCCAGCCTAAAAAACAAACTGGAATAAAAATCTGACAATCACAATGTGTTAAAAGGGTTATATAGGCTATAGGTTAGGTACACCGACACACAACAATATTACTCTCATTAAGATGTACAATTCAAGCAAGCAAAGTAGGGAGCTGTTATTCTGCTTCGTTCTGGATGTTGAATTGATAGCGCTGTGGTTAACCCGTTGGTCTTTGTAAAGAAACTTGTCGGGATCACGGCTGTTCGATTCCTCGTGGTTCCACATCTCAGTTGTCTATGATTACTAACTTGTATCGCCCCTATCTTATGTGTCGTGGTGATAGATATATGCACGCGTAACCCCGGTGCACAATGAGACTTTGAGAAATAATCTTTTGCATCTTTGATTTTATTTAGAGATGCAGATGCAGAATGCAGACAGATCTTTGATTTTATTTATTTTATTGTATATAAATATCTACATACATACTACACCAAACTACACTATGCACTGTTAGTAGGGGAAGGAGATCTTATTTTTATTTTGTTATGCAGACATACGACATACATAATTCTGATAATGTAAATGCTCCAAATATCTCTAATATGTATCGTCATCAGTTTAAAGTGTTTAAATTTACAGACAGATTAACTTCAGTTTTTTGGAAGAAGTTCATGAAAAGAGAAAACATTGAAATAAATAAAAATTAAAGAACAATATCGATGAAATAAACTAAATAAATTGAAGTAAATAAAGGTGCTGCCCCCATTCATTTCATCAATTTAAAATTTTCCCTAGAAAATTGAGTGTCATAAATGAACCATGAATGTATATCATTAACGGAGCCCTATGCCCTATTTTATATACGCTAATATTGTCTTTCTTTTTATCATACGGACGTGAGACAAATGATCGTACGAAAGGATGGTTCAGGTGCATAATATTTAACATGTTTGCATTCTGTGTTACATATATTATTATTATTGTTTATTACCAGCTATGGTTTTCAATTTCCATTTGAGAAAAACAAGCTTTTCACTGAATGAATTGGGAGGATTCTTTCCTATCATCTTACAGAGGCGTTTTCATTGAAACTTCCAGATGCCGTACTATGCGAGATGAACCGTTTCTCCTCTGCATCTGACATTGACGAATGAGCATTATTAGAATTGTTATACCTTCATCGTGTTTTGTACGATTCTCAGTAACAGTTCACATGCTAATTGTTCAACAATTATAGCAGAATTACAAATCATATTTATTGTGCCGTAATTTTAAGTTATTGGAAATCAGTTTCGCTGGACACAGAAGCTTGATTTTGTTATAGAACCATTTTTCTTTTAATTACATTTTTTTAATCGAATTATGATTTAACTACCAGTAGGAAGTAGCTACTAAAAGCGCGTGTTGCATAAAAATATACACACAATTCAAAAAAATGTATTATTAAAACTCATTGGGGATAGACATTGTTTTAAGGATTATTTTCTAATATGCAGTGCCTAAGGACAAAATTAACATATTTAGGAATTATAACCATTATTTTATTGGTGACAACTATTCAAGGAATTGAAATAAACTACCGCCTGTCACAGTAAGTTTATCATGTACATAGAAACAGTGTAATATTTAGTTACAAAATTACCTCTAAAAGACTAAATTAATGTATTTGCATCCCATTTTACTATTCTATCAATCAATAAACTTCTATTGATAAATGAAACAGAATAATTTCAAATTCGTTAAAGTAGTCTAAAAGTAATAAAAATTAAAACTTTTATGTAGCGATTGTTAAGGCTCTTGTGTTTGCACAAAAACTTTTGGCTTTTCGACAAAATCTTCGCTTGTGCAATTAAATGTTACTTGCGAAAACATGTTACTAATTTGTACCACAATTATTTTGCAGACCTCAAATCTATGTGAACGATGGTCACATATATTTGGTGCCGGCCGAGCATCGGAATTTAGTTTTGGTAGCTAATGGAACTGGAAAAATCATATTCAACAATGTAGACCTTAAAAATTTAGTTGGTTCTGTAAGTGGCTAATAATAATTACAAAAAATATTACCTAAAAACAAGTTATAATAAATAAGATGTGACAAAGGAAAGTGGTGAATTAAAATGTTTCCCTTTATAATCATTTAGGTTCGAAATAGTACAAAAGATTTGAGAGCAGTAAGGAGAATGCTAGGAACACCAACGAATACATCTTTGCGTATAACAACTAGACTGTCAAATCTGGAAAGAGTAATCAATTCACTCTTGATAATTGCATTAAATATTTAGAAATGCTTGTATTTTTGAAAACAACATCTCGTTGATTCCGTTTTCAGGCTTTGAATGGCCTAGATTCTTTGATGGGACTGGACTCACGTTTACTAACTGTGGAAAGAATGGTTTTTGCTAACGGAACGGTAAGCCTATCATGCCGTCTTTTCAGTACAAGTTCCATGAACTATATTTGCAATTGCAATCAATCCCTGTGCTATTGTCAATACAAATGTAAATAATATGTTTATTAATATAGAGTGGAAATACAAGAACAAATATTAATCAGAGAGTGAGACGGCTACAAAATCGTGTAAGATGAGCACTTTATTTCTGTTATAGTAATTGTTAATTAAATAAAAAATAAAGCTATATTTATTTTTCTTAACTTAACTTTTTTTAACATAATTAGGTCGAGGCATTGGAAAACTCAGTTCGTAGCGCAATTTCTCCTACAACAAATCCATGTGGAAGGTAGGCAAAAATATTAGCTTTCCAGTTGATAGTTTACATCTATACATACTATATTACAATTTCCAAGCGTCTGTCTGTCTGCCTGTATGTCCACCCCTCCATTTAAAATACACAGGGGTTGGAAGTAGGATATAACATTTAATCCCCATCTAAGGAATATAAAATCATATCTCCTAAACGGAGGAGACCCGTTCTTGGAACGGGATAGTTTCTAGTATTTAATAAATTCGTTATTCTAGAAATATTATTTTATTGTATAGTAATACTGTAATTATTACACTGTATATATTTAAAATTAAGTACCCCGTGTGCCAATGGAGGAACTTGTATTCCAACTGTATATGGAGCATTCTGTTGGTGTCGCTCTGGATGGGAGGTACTTTCTAAAACATTACCAAACTTACTTTTGTATCCGGAAAGGATACTTTGAGAGGTGCTAATCTTTAATGACAAATATATGTATTTCTCATCAAGGGAAATCGGTGCCAAGATGACGTTAACGAGTGCGCTTACTTCGCTGGAACCGACTTGGGATGTCAAAATGGTGCAACTTGCGTCAACAGACCTGGATCATATGAGTAATACTCTGATTAAGTTTTATTTTATACATGTATCAATATTTTCCGTGACGCAATCGCAAATAGTAAAATTAGCGAAGGAATCGGGATATTTTGGAGTTTGGAGTTATGCAGGAGTTATGGTATATTTTAAATAGCCTTCATACTTTTGTGTAGATGTCAATGCAGAAATGGCTTTACTGGAACACATTGTAATTCAAGAAACGGGGATTGTAACAGTGCCACGGCTTGGGAACTATGTGGTCATGGTATATGTGTAAATCAAAATGGAGGATCTCATGCCTACACATGCATATGCGAACAGGTCATATTACATTTATCAGATTACCTATTTAAAACTGAGGATAAAATTTGCTATGCAAGTTATACCTATCGTAATATATATCCAGATGTTCCGCAGTAATGTAGTAGTTATAATATACATTAGCACTACTAGTATTATTGTAATGATTAATGCAAAGACTAGATAAAGGATAATACTCAAATATTATTTATATAGCATAACGATAACAGAAATTGCATTTTATGTTTTCTTTTTAAGATATGGCCTCTATCTAGCAATACGGTGCTACAACTTAATTAAATTAAAAAAGTAATATTAGTAAAGGAACAAGAAAAATAATTAACAATAATATTCAGTCCAATATACTAATTGTTGTACAAAATACATTAATTTGTGAGAATAAATTAGAGAAATTCGTTAATAGATTTAATTACCATTTTCCTAAATGATAATTAAATAATTTCTGAAGCATTTTAGTCCACAATGACATTTCGCTACTACTGTGGTGCACTACATGCAATCTGGGAAATTTCCATCAAAGATTTTAAAATAATGTTTTCTTACAATTTATTTTCAGGGATGGACAAAAAATAATAGAAATCCAGGTTGTACAGAAGATGTAAATGAATGCAGTAGCGCACAATTGTCGTGCTCTCAAAATCCGCCTGTTCCTTGTATTAACACGGTAACCTAAATTATTAAAATTATCCTAGTCGAAAACGACAATCCAAACATTTGTTCAGTATTGCCAGATTTATTTTTAATCTAAAAGCAAAAGTAATTCCTTTTTAATCCTATTCCGGCTGAAATATTAGAGCTCTTACAATATACGTATTGAGCTGCTCTTTGCCCTTTTGACATATGACACATTCCACAACATCACATCTATTGACACTATTGATCCCGGTCCCAGGCGGAATAGGATTGAATTTCTTTTTATAGATAAACCAAAACTTTTCAGTAAAGGCTCCGTTCCAAAATAAATTAAATACCTTCTCCAATTCTATTTTCAACCCTCATTTTCCTTATTTAAATACAACCCTGTATAAATACAAATTCATTTGTCTTTCTAATTTTACATTACATACTATGAATATAGCCCGGGTCGTTTGTCTGTGGACCTTGTCCAAATGGTATGTTTCTATAATTTCTTCATATTTAATTTGGTCTACTTCATTCCACATCATTTTACAATAAACTTTTTTGAATAAGGTTTCACCGGAAATGGGCATCGTTGTTCAGATATAAATGAATGCCTTGTCGGAAATGGAGGTTGCAGCATTAGTCCATTCGTTGAATGCATCAATACTCCGGTAAAACACCTTCGTAAAACGCTAAATTCCTACTCTAATTACAATTTTACTATCGATGTACTATATTATGATTTCCAAGCGTCTGTATCTCCACTATTCCATCTAAAGTACACAGGGGTTTTAAATTAATGTCGAATTTTATTCTAGGGCTCTCGAAACTGCGGAGAATGCCCACCGGGATACATGGGAAATGGGATGACTTGTCAGTATGTGGGGCTTTGTCAAATGAATAATGGTGGTTGTCACCCTCTTGCTAGATGTGTTCAAAATCCAAGTAATATATTATTTCTTCCTCCTAATTGTATATGTAAAAATAATAAGCACAAATAACATACTATAATAAAAAAAAATATTTTTAGTGATTGGACAAAATTATGTTCAATGTTTGTGTCCTCCTGGTATGAGTGGGACTGGTATGGGTCTCCATGGATGTTTTCCATATCAATCCACTGGTGGAGGTGGAGGCGGAGGGGGTGGAACTTCCATAATTGGACCTTCTGACAATCCTTGTGCAACAAATCGTTGCGTTAATGGCGCCTGCCACCCATCTGGGGCAAGCTTCACGTGCGTCTGCTTCCCAGGTTTTACTGGTGAGTTACGAAATTACTTTTTATTTAGTTAAAGTTTTTTTAAAAATATTATTTTGCAGATTCCATACATAATTCCACAATCCAACAATCTAATTTAAATAAATCTTTTACCTATATCTCTATACCTATTAATCTATAATATTCAGGAATTACTTGTGCTGAGAGGGTAAACCCCTGTCTGAGTTCGCCATGTCAAAATGGAGGCACCTGTGTCAGTAATTCGAATTCTGCCAGAGGATTCACTTGCACCTGTACCAATAGTTTCACAGGAGAGTTATGCCAACAACAAGAAGAGGCTTGTGGGGGAACCCTTGACACTGGCACTGGAATTCTAACTTACCCCTCTGATCAAAGCCAACAAACATATAACCACAATGCCAACTGTGTCTGGATTTTTAGGGCTGATGCGGGAAAAGTCATCAATTTAACATTTTCAAATTTTCATTTAGAAGGTTAAATTTAAAATTTAAAATCGGACACATATCTTAATGGGGATTTTAGAAAAACTTTTTGACTTTGATAGGTGGATTAGGATGCCGATACGACTGGCTTCAGGTATAAATACGAGTTTTTGAAAAAGTATAATTTGGTCAAGAATAAAATAAAAATATTTTAATATTTATTTGTGTTTGTGTATAATACTATCTTATTTAATATTCATTTGTAGATTCATGATGGCTCAGATACGACGTCTCCAATGCTTGGAAAATTTTGTGGAAATGAATTACCCAATAATGGCAGTGTTGTGTCAACACATAACATACTGTACATGTGGTTTGCCTCCGACGGATCTACAACTGGTCTAGGATTTTCTTTATTATGGAACACCACAGACCCCATTTGTGGAGGTCTCATTACAGACCAAACACATGGTTCAATAATGTCGCCCGGTTACAACGGAAATGCAGGTTGGCGTTTTCCTTACAACTAGACATTTTGACAATATTAAATATTAATGTATTAATATTTCGAATAATTTCATTTTGCATCAGGTCGTTACCCTCATAATCGGGATTGTACTTGGCAAATTCAAGTCAGCTTGGCGAAAAGAATTCAATTAGTGTTTGCCACTTTGAGAATAGAGGTAAATTAATTGAACATGTAAACAACTAGTAATTAGCTACGAAGGTATCACTGAAACACGTTTCTCCTATATAATAATTGATCCATAATGTTTTACTTTATCAGAACCATCCAAATTGTTCTTTTGACTACGTGGAGGTACGCGACGGACTGGAAGATACAGCTCCTATCTTACAAACCTTCTGTAACACAACCTTACCACCGTAATAACCATATTTGACCACTAAATATTTACTTTACTGTTTCTTAGCACACATAATTATTTTATTTTAAAATTTTAGGCCTTTGGTTTCCTCTGGTCCTTACATGTCCATTCGCTTCCACTCTGACTTTTCTGAAACAGATTTAGGATTTCATGTGACTTTTGCCGAGGTTCCTGGTAATTGCATTTCAATTTACTACGCAATAACCCTTTCCGTATATTGAATAATTTCTAATGCGAAATTTTTTAACGTATTATTACAGGTATTCCTGGTTGCGGAGGTATTCATTTTGATGTACTAAGAAATAAAATATCTTATAGGCACTTAGCACATAAATTAATTTGATATTTTAAAATAGGTTTGTTGAGTCGAAACTTTGGAACATTATCTTCTCCGCACCATGTAAGTTAAAAAAATTATCATAGTCTAGGATATATTATCACATATTTAATCTTTGTGAATTTGTAGCCTGAACCATACGGCCATGATATGGATTGTGAATGGCTAATAAGGCTTCCCAATCCAAATGATCGCATTTCATTGAAATTTACTACTTTTGAACTGGAGGGTAGCAATCTGTGTCGCTATGATTATGTAGAGGTGAGCACACATTATACCCTAGCCATTTTTAAATTCCACAAAATTACTTGATGTACTTCATTAGCTTAAAAGCTTTATCACAATTAAATATGCATGTTTACTAGATACACGAAGGCGGTTTGCCAACTAGTCCGTTGGTAGGCAGATTTTGCGGACGAAATGTACCCGAGGACTATTACTCAAGGGGAAGCCAATTATTTATCAGATTTCATTCAGATGAGTCTGTCACTTTTGGAGGTTTCGCTGCAAAATATGAAACAGGTAACATAACAAACAGGTGAAAGATTTCAAATAATAAATTAGAGAAATTTTTTTATTTTCTAGTGAAAAGTTACTTACTTAATTGATGAAAGTTATACATAAATTGGTATATTATTATGTAATTCTTAGCTTGTGGAGGACTATTTGAGCAACCAGATGGAATACTTAGGTATTAAAATAATTATTTACATGCAAAATTATTGTTATCTACAGCCTTCACAAATTTTCACTCTTAATTCACCTATATCATATCAGGTAATTGATAATTTAAAATGGTAATAATATTTACATCAAATCATCCTCAGGTCACCAAATCACCCTAACAGTTATCCGGGAAATAAAGATTGTGTGTTCCTCATTTCTCAGCCTGTGGGCAAAGGAATACGACTGGATTTTATCGAATTCGACGTGGAAAGTGGAGTTGACACACGATGTTTCTTTGATTTTGTTGAGGTTCTCCTTCAGTTTATCTCGATTCTTCCAATCAACTCAATATAATGTTTAGATTTAAAAATTGTTAAATACAATGCCTCAATTTTCCTAGATTCGAGATGGGGATACAGAAAACTCAACTCTTATCGGACACTATTGTGGTCCACAAATAGCCGCTCCAGAGCCAATTTTATCTACCTTCAACTATCTTTGGATCCGATTTAAAACCGACAGCACAGTTCATAATCGGGGCTTCTTGGCCAATTATTCAACTTTTGATACTGGATGCGGTGGTATGAACATTTTTGTAAACATAAAGTACCTTGGCTAATATTACATAATGGACACATTAATATTTCTGTCAATAGGCATTTTACGAAATCCGCATGGCTTGTTAACTTCTCCGGGACATCCAGAAGTATACCCTCATGGCGTAAGCTGCATCTGGGTCATTAGAGGAGTTCCTGGACAGGTACTTTAAATATTTCCAACTCTAGGAAGCACAATAATATTAATAGTCATACATTTATGTTAAAACAGTAAGTATTATGTTGTCACTTGCAAAATTACTTTTGAAAGCAACAAGTCATAATTTGTTTTAGGTCATTCGTCTTACATGGATTTCGTTCAGTTTGGAGGTTAATAGAAACTGCCAGTATGACAAGGTTGAGGTGTTTGACAATTCTACACTTTCACGCAATGGAAGTTCTATGGGAAAGTATGTGCATTACTTAAACATAAAATCATATTATCACAAAAAAATGATTTTAAGTTTTGCTTAATTAGATATTGTGGAGCGGATCTTCCACCTGTCCTCACATCAACGGATAACACGATGACCGTTTTTTTCCGCTCTGACCATAGCGTTGCACATGACGGCTTTGTTGCAAATTATGTTCTATTGAACTCCAGCTTAGGTATAATTTATTAAATTACTTGTGCTATTCTCCTACTGATTTGAAAGCATTTTACAAAAATTTATTGAAAAAAACTGATATGAAATTTCACACGCAATTTCGTGTTTTAGTGTGCGGGGCAAACTTTTATTCAGAGCAAGGAGTGCTCCGTTCCCCCAGATTCCCGCAGAACTATCCAAATTCCAAATCGTGCATTTGGACTATCACTGTTCCAGCAGGGCAACAAATTATGCTCAATATTACAGATTTCGGTAAACTATTGCTGACGAATAAAATTCTTACCTTTACAAATTACTGTAGTTTTTGATAGTAAAATGGCTAACCAATAATTTTTTCTTACAGATTTGGAGAATGGATCGCGGTGCAATTATGACTACTTAGAAATAAGGTTTGTTTGCTATATTATTTGGAGATTATATTTAGTGGTGCTATAAATTCGGATGAGTGAATATTATGATAAATTTTTGTTTTCCATAAATAGGAATGGAGGTCACCTATCGTCGCCGCTTATTGGTATGTTAATTAAACATTTTCATTAAGCAAACATGTTTGTGTTAGTGATTAACGTTTCTGTTGTTTCCATTATCTAGGCCGCTTTTGTGGAAATAACTTACCACCAGCAAACATCCCGTCATTTACCAACTCTCTATATTTGAAGTTCTCTTCTGACAGTTCATACAGCAGGAGAGGCTTTCAAATATTTTGGGATGGCACAGCTACGGGTTGCGGAGGTAATATTTGCCTTTAATACATAATGAAAATAAAGATTATTAAAAGGTCATTGCTTATGATTTTATTTGAACTCGTGTTACACAGGGAGGTTAACTGGACCGAGTGGATCTTTAGCTAGTCCGGGTTATGTAATTTAATACTTATAACTTTATTTATTTATTCACCGGCCTACTCTGTAGCATGTAAAAATAGTTAGGCATAATATTGTATGCATATACTATTTTTGTGTCTTGATTTTTTAAGATATTTCATATTTATTTTTCGTTTACTTAGCCTAACAGTGCTGGTTATCGTACTGAGTGTTCCTGGACTATATCAGTTAATAAAGGAAGTATTATTCAGCTAATGTTTGTGGATTTGGACATGCAACAAGGAAGTGGTCCTTGTTGGGGAGAACATGTGGAGGTACGCGGAAGTTACTTTAGAATTAAAATTCATTTCATTCAGTAATCGACAGCAGAATTAATTATCCCTGCAAAATTTGTACGTTTATTCTCTATAGATCCGAAATGGACATACAAGAAGTGGAGAGCTCATTGGAAAATATTGTTCTTCCGAAAGTCCATTGTCACTCAATTCTACCGAGAACTCTTTATGGATCAAATACGTGAGTGGCTATGGCACATCAGGAAGAGGATTCCATGCGAGATATCAAACAGGTCACCACAAGTTTTTGTTGACATTTACAAAAAGAATTTTATATATGATTATAAATATAAGTAACTATGTAAAACGTATGAATGAAAGTATTTATTCATAAATTAAACAGTGTGCACGAGGACAATACAAGGTGCCTTCGGAGGTGTAATTGAAAGCCCCAATTGGCCTAAGCCCTATCCCCATAACAGGTAACATAAAATAAGAGAATCTATAATAAGTAATCCACATTCTGCGTAACTATATAGTACTTACGTAGTTCCTTGAATTCCCATTTCCCTACAATTATTAACCCACTTGTTATGTACTTTAGGAATTGTTCCTGGGAGATTCTTGCACCTAAAGGGAACACTGTCAATATCTCATTTTCTCACTTTTCGGTATTAGAGATTGTTATTGTGCATTTGCAATAGTTTGACCAATTCATAAATTTTTTTTTTTAAATTTAAATCATATATATTCATTTAAATATATTTCATTTAATTTATATAATTTAAATTCTATTTAAATTTACATTTTTATTATTTACATTATTTTATTTAAATAGGTTGAAGGACCACATCTGGAAAATTGTTTATATGACTATGTCGAAGTAAGCCAAAGTTTCTGAAAATAACAATAATATGTAAAGTGCAGTACAGTATGAAACGCTTATAGACTCATTAATTACTGTTATAAAATGTTAAATCGGATCAATTTTTTGCCATTGCTAGGTTGTGGAATGGAAACAGTTTGAGAGAGATTCTCCCAAAAACTCTTTAGGAAAGGTAGATAGTATTTTTTAAATTAAATTAATTAACAAATATTGCTTTTGTAACTTGTTATAGTTTTATCATTCGGTATATTTTTAGTTTTGCGGGGATAATCGACCGTCACATATAGCTTCACAAAAGGATGCAGTTGCCATTCGATTTGTTTCGGATTCTACGCTTGCAATGAATGGCTTTAGATTAGAATGGAAAATCAGTGGATGTGGAGGTACCTTTGAAATTTTATATTTCTACTCAAATTAAATAGCTGACTTGTGTTTTAGGCGTGTGAAATATTTGTATCTATCAAATCCTTCTAGGAAAAATTGTTGGGAACTGGGGTACTTTGAAGAGCCCCAATTATCCTCGAAAATATAATAGGTTTGTGTTTTTAATCAAATTTTAAAATGGTTTTATATAACTATCGTTTCAACCATAGTTCTATATCCATAGTCTAGTATGGATATTGATGTAATAAGAAATAATGAAATTATTCTTCATAATACGAGTAAGTAATATTTTTGCGATAAATTACAGTTCAGTTGATTGCATATGGCAAATCACAACAGAGTTGGGAAGTAAAGTTCGTTTAACTATATACGAAATGGATATTGAAGGTAACAATAATACAAAAAAGTTATTCATATGTTAAATGCTAATATTTTTTAAAAGTCTGCTTATATTTGTGGCTGCAAAATATGGCACATGTATTTTTGTAAAATAATTATGAATATGTCATTTATAGGGGCTGACAATTGTCACTGGGATGGACTTAGTGTAAGTTTTTTAGCATTTATTTCAAACATAGTAAAAGTGATAATGATTATTTACATTGCTGCTTTCTCATTCAAATGATATAGTGTAATTTGTTGTGACATTGTGAATAGGTTTATGGAGGACCGAACGAGCAGTCACCTCTCCTCTCCCAACTGTGTCACAGTTTTGGTGGTTCCACAACAAGTACTCCAACAATTATCGAATCTCACGGCAACAACATGTTTGTAAAGTTTTACACTGACTCCAGTGTTACTCGTAGAGGATTTTATGCCTCGTTCTACGATGTCCAGGGAGGGTGCGGAGGTAACTAATTTTGTGTCAATTTTCAACTAGGTGATGTATTGTATTTATATATTTACTTAAACTGTTTTAGACATGATTTGACTAACGTTGTCATATATTTGGGTTGGTAATGCAGGTAGAATATCAGCTCCTACAGGGAATATATATTCTCCAAATTATCCCTCAAACTACGATCATAATGATGATTGTGGATGGCTAATAACCGTTGACCCCAACCATGTCGTTGAGCTACAATTTACGGACTTCAATATAGAAAGGTAGAATTTTATTTGATCCAATTTCTCAATTAATACATATTTGGTTAATTTACACATTAATAAACTATTTACCTAAATAAATGTATAAAATACTTTTCAGACACATCAATTGTTCTTACGATCACGTGGCAGTAAGTTAATATAATACAGTTTTTAATTATTTCGCTTGACTTAATAAATTAAAGACTTCACTTTGTAAATAAAGGTGTATGACGGGAGGTCGCAAATGGATCCACAGCTCATGCTCGCTTGTGGTGATGGTTTACCAAATCCAGCGAAGATTAAATCTACCGGAAACATTATGTTCATTCGACTTAAAACTGATGGATCTTCCGCTTCAAAGGGATTCAAGGCTAATTACACCACGGTAATTCCTTTTTTATTTAATCAATATATTGGAACTGAGTTCTGTATAATATTGAAAGTGTTAGGAATTATGAACTTCCAATTGACAATACTGCTTCTTTCTTCTCAAATTTTTCATTAGGCATGCGGGGCACGTATTAGTGACCGTTATGGAGTTATGACGTCCCCGAATTTTCCGGCATTTATTAGAGCAGGAACCAATTGCACATGGATTCTCATAGGCCAAAACGTTGACGACAGAGTGACAATAACGTTTACTCACATGGACCTTGGAACTAATAACGAGCGAGTTAGTTGTGAAACCAATTACCTGCGAGTTCTAGACGGAGAAGACTTGGAAGCTTCAGAATTGGGGAAATATTGCGCTGGGGCAACTCCTCCGGCTGTTACGAGTCGAGGCAATGCCCTGGTTGTCCAATTACATGCTGAAATGTGGATGGGCATGGGATTTAGAGCCACTTACACAATGTCCTCATCTGGTAAGGCACATATTTACCACAAGGATAATACTTATTTATATGTGTTAGTACAGTAGTGTATGAAAGTATGTATATGTATTAATCGTTTAGTATATAAGGATATATTAATACCAAAATACTCTGCGACAGTACGTGCAAATGATTTTCAAGTGATTTTGGATTTATAGAATGTGGTGGAACTCTTACCAGTGCAGATGGTTCTTTCATTTCACCTAA